>QJPP01006625.1:0-7500 GCA_003996215.1 Jaltomata sinuosa
ACAAGTGAAATCAACCATTTTCAAATCATTTCCATCAAAAATGGGCCCCCCGGGCCATGCAAGGTTTAGAAAACAGTGCCAATAGGCCCGAAGCCAAAACCACAGTAAAACATGGATAAAACCTCTTTATATGCATGGAAATGGTATGATCACACACAATAGCTGCCCCGCAGCTCACAATCAACCTATCTACCCTGCACAGGCCCACAGCTACTCAGCAAGCATAACCAGCCTAGAAGGATAATTCTATGCCCGGGACTCGCGGACATTCCCAAAATCCCACCTTCTATGTTCAAGAGTCAACAAGGCCTCACAGGACCACAAGGGTAAATAAAATATAACGGCAAATACTACAAATAACGAAGGAATAAAAATAGGCGGACATGAATAAAGCGGTCAAGGTCTGTGGTACCAACCTAATAAACCAACCCAAGGATGTCCATTAATACAATTTTATTCTATATATGCGGAGTGTAGGGAAATTAAACCGTAACCTACCTGTCGTCCGACGACAAGCTGCTGGAACAACGATGTCCAAGCTCGAACCACTCCGAGAAAATCCAAAACTAAATCGGAATCGGATTCGGATTTGGGACGGAATAACTTAACGTAGATAATTGATTTTCTTCCCGGTGATCCAATAAATTATCAAGATCTTGCTTATTTGAATCAACTTTTAACGTGACAAGTGAATGATGTACTGTGGTAATTTTTGCACCACAATTATATTTCAAGGAAGTATCATCAATCGTTGGCAGCAATTTAGCAGCAAGTGCTAATTGCTTAAAGTAAGTTGGCAGATTTAGCAAACAATTGCTAATTGCTTAAAGTGAGTTGGCAGATTTAGCAAACAATTCCTAATTGCTTAAAGTGGGTTGGCAGATTTAGCAAACAATTGCTAATTGCTTAAAGTGGGTTGGCAGCCTCTTGATAGGATTAGTGGCTATCTTAGGTGTCATAGTTAGTGCAATGCATGTTGTGCTCCTCTCCACCACTTCCACGTGGAAGTGGTGGTGCCAACATAATAATATATATCTCGTTATATATATATTCGGGTATTTCGTAAATTCGTGGTAAAATAAATATAATATTTTAAATATACCGTAATTCATAGAAAATTATTTCGAATAAAACCTACTATATTATAATAATAAATTTTAACATAACTAAATTTACTATCTCCGTTAGAATATTACGGAGTATAAAAATCTTATAAAATAAATACATATATACTTTCAAATACGCACGATTTCGATACTCAAGAATTATCTCGGGATCCTCCCTTATTTTTTATAACTGTTTCGAAACTAAAATGGCATTTTAAAACGTGACGTCGAGGCTTAAATCGCGTTTAACCCGACCCGGTTCGCGACCCGGTTCGCAACCCGTTTTCTGCCAGACAGTCCGCGGTAAAACAGTCATAACTCTTTACTCCGAGATCAGTTGGACGTGAGGTTTTGTGCGTTGGAAACTAGACTTGTAGACCTTCGATTTGGTCTTTCGGAGGACTTCTAACTCTTTATATATTGAGAGAAAAGCTCTGACACATTTGCCCCAAAGTTCAGAAAATTTGTTAAAGGTCTTACGATATCTTTTGTCGATTTGCTTGACTTCAAAACTCCAACGTGGAAATGACCGGAAGGGTCATTACAAAGCGCCATGCTAAGTGGGACTAAAAATAGCTCAAAAAGGGACGGATAAGAAAGCGACGAACAACGTCGCTCCTGAAAAGCGACGTTGTCCATCGCTTTCCTATTTTTTTTTAATTTATAATTATTTTTTTACAAAAGCGATGAACAACGTCTCTTTATCCGTCGCTTTTTTTTGGTGGATTTTTGCGCCAAAATTATTTACAAATAATTAATTTTTATTTTTTATTATAAGCGACAGACAACGTCGCAATTATTAAAAAAAAATAAAAAATAATTTTAAAGCAAGCGACGCTGTCCGTCGCTTTCTTTAAAATTTAATTTATATTAAAAAAATAGAAAAGCAATGGACAACATCGCTTTTGTCCTTCATTTTTTGATCAATAGGTGGTCAACTCATTTAAAAAAGTGACGGATAAAAGCGACTTTGTCAGTCGCTCTTTAAAAAATAAAGTGACCTAGATCGGGTCACTCCTTCATTTTTCTCTTCTCACTTCTCTTCTCTCTTCTCTCCACACACCTCCACACTTCCACAACCCTCTACACCTTCAAGCTGCTGTTGCCGTTGCTGCCGTCACCACCTCCACGCTGCCTCCTTCCTCCTTCATCATTAAATTTCGGGTTAGGGCTAATTTAAAATTCAAGGTTAGATTTTTTTACTTTATTTTAATTACATTGAATTTATTTTAGGTTAATATTAAATTAAGAATATTGTTAGTTGTTATGTAGATTAGAACTTGAATTAGTAGTATTTAAAATGTCAAGTTAGGGTTTATTTGATATTTTTTGTTATTATTAGCAAGTTTGTTAGTTTTGAATCTTTAAATTATGTTTTGTCATTTATTTTAAGTTAGTTTTATATTATAAACATTGCTAATTGTCAATCTTGAATAATGTTATGAACATTTTTAATTCATATAATTGAATTTGTGAACTTGAATTTGAGAAGTTTGAACTTGAATTTGATTTTAGAATTTGTGAGCAAAGTAAATATCTTAGGCTCTTGATTATAATTTTGAATTAGGTTCTTGAATTAAGTTCTTGAATTAGTTTTTAACTTTAGGTTGTTGAATTAGATTCTTGAATTTTTTAGTGAAGTTGGAAATTTTAAATTAGTTTATATTCTTTGGTTATAATCTTGAATTAGTTTTCAACTTAGGTTGTTGAATTAGGTTCTTGAATTTGATAGTGAAGTTGAAAATTTTGAATTAGTTTATATTGATGGATTATAATCTTGAATTATTTTTCAACTTTAGGTTATTGAATTAGGTTCTTGAATTTGATAGTGAAGTTAAAAATTTTGAATTATTTTATATATATATATATATATATATATATATATATATATATATTGTTGGGTTATAATCTTGAATTAGTTTTCAACTTTAGGTTGTTGAATTAGGTTCTTGAATTGCATAGTGAAGTTGAAAATTTTAAATTAGTTTATATTGTTGGGTTATAATCTTGAATTAGTTTTCACCTTAAGTTTTTCAATTCGGTTCTTTAATTTGATAGTGAAGTTGGAAATTTTGAATTAGTTTACATATATATAGTTGGGTTATAATCTTGAATTAGTTTTCAACTTTAGGTTCTTGAATTTGATAGTGAAGTTGGAAATTTTGAATTAGTTTATATTATTGGGTTAAAATCTTGAATTAGTTTTCAACTTTAGGTTGTTGAATTTGATAGTGAAGTTGGAAATTTTGAATTAGTTTATATTGTTGGGTTATAATCTTGAATTAGTTTTCACCTTAAGTTATTCAATTAGGTTCTTGAATTTGATAGTGAATTTGGAAATTTTGAATTAGTTTATATATATATTATTGGGTTATAATCTTGAATTAGTTTTCAACTTTAGGTTGTTGAATTAGGTTCTTGAATTTGATAGTGAAGTTGGAAATTTTGAATTAGTTTATATATATATTGTTGGGTTATAATCTTGAATTAGTTTTCAACTTTAGGTTGTTGAATTAGGTTCTTGCATTTGATAGTGAAGTTGGAAATTTTGAATTAGCTTATATTGTTGGGTTATAATCTTGAATTAGTTGTCACCTTAAGTTGTTCAATTAGGTTCTTGAATTAGATAGTGAAGTTGGAAATTTTGAATTAGTTTATATATATATTGTTGAATTATAATCTTTAATTAGTTTTCAACTTTAGGTTGTTGAATTAGGTTCTTGAATTTTATAGTGAAGTTGGAATTTTGAATTAGTTTATATATATATTGTTGGATTATAATCTTGAATTAGTTTTCAACTTTAGGTTGTTGAATTAAGTTCTTGAATTTGATCGTGCAGTTGGAAATTTTGAATTAGTTTATATATATATATATATATATTATTGGGTTATAATATTGAATTAGTTTTCAACTTTAGGTTATTGAATTAGGTTCTTGAATTTGATAGTGAAGTTGGAAATTTTGAATTAGTTTATATATATATTGTTGGGTTATAATCTTTAATTAGTTTTTAATTTAGGTTCTTGAATTAGATAGTGAAGTTGGAAATTTTGAATTTGTTTATATTGTTGGGTTATAATCTTGAATTAGTTTTCAACTTTAGTTTATGTTATGAATGTCAATGAGTCTAATTTGTAATTGAATTATTATATTTTTGTAGATAGATCATCTCTTATGGATGTAAGATATGTATTATGAAAATGATAGTCCTATATATTAAACCTGAATTTTTTTTGAAGGAGTTAGAGGTTTTTTCGAGCATGCAATGTCACTAGACAACTATCAAAGTCATGGTGTGTTTAGGTGTACTTGTAGTAAATGTCGTTGCCTGAAGTTTTTTAATCTAGATACAGTTATGGTTCATCTCTATCGTAGTGGATTTAAGAGTAGATATTTTGTGTGGGTTTATCATGGTGAGAAAGATGGGTTGCATGGTATATTTTATAATTCGTTGCCTATGAATGAATTGTCACCATCCAATTTCCCAGGTCATGATGGCACCTACAACCCCCAGTAAGCGAACCAATCCCCGTAGCCTGGAATGGTTAGTAATGGGCTACTACCTAACCAAAACGCACAATAAGAAGAAATAGCAGAAGCAGAATGTAAAGGTAGACAAAGTGGAAGCAAAACTCACATATATACATAAAGAAAACTACACCAACCCCAAGACTTTGTATCGATAGTACAGAAGCTTCTAATAGAGTACAAGTTCTAGAAGTAACAAAATACAATAGAATTTATCTCCGAAAGTACATGGAGTAAAAGTGCCAAAAGATGAGATATGGTTAAGCCCCGACCATCAGGCGCTCACCCTAGTCTCGAATATCCACAATCTGCATGAGTCTCCAACGCGATCAACGATGAAAGCTCAACTAATATCTGCATAGAAAGTGCAGAAGTGTAGTATAAGCACCAAAACAACGGGTACGCAGTAGGTATCATCGGCCGACTGAGTGCGTACAAGAAATAAAAACAGTAAGTAACAGATAGCAAGAAAGCAGTCACTGAAGCAATAAAGGAAGCACAACAAGCTAGCACAGAGAGTAGGCAACCAAAATCTACAAGTAAAATAGGCTAGCATAGAGGATACAATTACACACAGGTGAAGGAAGGGAGAACGCACCTGGGGTCCTTGCAAAATAATATAAGTAAGCAAAGAGTGAGAGAGAGAGATAGTTTAGAAAATGGCAGTATACCGGTAACCTCAAGCAAAGGGAAAAGACGCAAAGCAGTCTAATGTACTCAAAATGGAATCAACAAGTGTAAGTAAATCAAAGTACCAATCCAATAACATGATAGCATAAACAAGAATTCACCTCACAAGAACAACCCTAGGATGGAATAACTAACACACATTAACCGAGGTATACCACGCAAATCCCTACAAGAAAAGAACCATAATTGCATAATCTGCTCAGAAGGCCACACAAAGGTGCCTCAATAAGATAGGACTCCCTAGCCCTCTCAATAATCAGAAATCCCACAACCGAAGCCTCAACAGGCTAACCATCACTAATCCTTCGATAACCGAGTGCCAAGAAAAGCTCTAAGTAAAGACAGGAGTAAATATAATATACCTACAGTCCCAATGACCGCCCATACAATGAAGGAATGCAATCAACTGAAAACAAACCCTTCAACCGCCCATACAACCAACAAACAGCAAACAAGGGTGTTACCTCAAATGATGTATGTCATGATGCATGATGACCTCAAGGTGAAATAGAATATTTGTATGTACCTCCTCCAGTGCGGATCAGTCCCAACAGGCAGGTTTCATGGAAGGACTAAGTTTGTATACCTCTACTACACTGTATACTCTCCTCCTAGCACACGCGGCCCGAAGGCCCTGGCCCAGATGGGCAAGGTCCATGGAGGTCTCGGACCCCATACTAAAACTCAGAATCAAAATTTGCCCTCCAGAATCAAGTCCGGGTTCAAGCCAGTGGCTAAATCTCAAATGTAGCTCAAAACTTGAAATCTCGTTGTACCTTCCCGGCTTGGACCCGGGTTTAAAATAGTAGTAGAAACCTCAAAAGACCCTCTCACAGGGTGCCCGAGGTATACTCGAGTCTAAATCAGTGATAAAAGTCTCAGTAACCACCTCCAAGGGTGCCCGGAGTGTAGCTGGGTCTAAAACTGTAGTTATAGACTATATATGCAGAGTCTAAGTAGGGAAAGCCATAACCTACCTATCGTCTGACGAATAGCTGTGGGGACGGCGGCGGCCGACCTCAAACTTCTCTGGGAAGCTGCAATTTGCAAAAGTAATATCAAAATAGTAATCTATATGTTAAAACAAAACCAATGATACCCATAATGTCATAAGCATAACCAGATCGAAATCTGGGTAACAAATGGGACCATGGGCCCCATGACCCAAAACCAGAAACGAAAAACACACTTGTGTTCCTTACCATCCCGAGAGCGCATGCCCTAAAATTGAGCAAAAATGGAAAACAATTGGGGCTCAAAACAGCCCACTCAAGTCAATAATTAAAGATGGAAATGTTAAGAAATCAAAGTCGAAATTTGGCGAAAAGGTACTTACCACAACGAGAAGGCAATCTAAGGAGATGCAAATTCCAAACCCACAATCATGCAAGCTCAAGAGGGAAGCCTCTACAAAGGATTTTCAAGCTTTGAGAAATGGCAACAATGGAGGTTTTCCAAACAATTGAAGAGGAACAACTTGGGGAAGAAGAACTTACCAAAATCGACAAAGAAACGAGACTAACCAACCCAATTGATGAATTCCCCAAGCTAAGACTAAAAGAAAAACTTTGGTGGAGAGGATTTTTAGTTTGGAGCTGGAACTAAATGAGAAATAAAGATGGAAAAAGGAGGGCCCAAGTATTTATACTGCTGGATAATTTGTCAGCGCCAACAGCTCTAGAGGAGCGCGATCGTGCAAGAGGAGGGCCAGGTGCCTCGGCGCTATCGCACCAGAAGGGCGCCATCGTGCTGGCATGCGGTTGGGTGCTTGAGCGCTATCTCGCTGGCACGGCGGCATCAGCGCTGATGGCACGCACAGGCAGTGCGATCGCGCTGGCTGGGCGCCATTAGTGTGGTGAAGGGAGAGCCCCAATTGGTAGAAAAAAAACCCACAACCCCTTGGGGTTATCCTGCACTTGGAAGAAGAAGTAGAAAAAGAAATAAATATAGTGATAATTTGATTCTTCGTCGCCATAGTAAATAGGAGAGAAAATCTAATTTAATTCATCGTTTTTAGAAAAACTTTACAAAAAAAAATATATATGAATTATGGGCGAACGACGGGAATTGAACCTGCGCATGGTGAATTCACAATCCACTACCTTCATCCACTTGGCTACATCCGCCCCCTTGCCTACTTATATTCCATTTTTACATTATTTAAATTATAAAACA
>QJPP01006632.1:0-10564 GCA_003996215.1 Jaltomata sinuosa
GTGCGTTATTTCTTACTTTCACCTGTGCCTATGGTGTGTATATTCTGCTTACTGGCCTCACATATGGTTCTGTTGATTTCCCTCTGGGCTAGTTCCTGTGTACCTTTCGTTGATTTCTGTGACTGCTTGCTTCTTTTCTGTCTGTTACTACGCTTTTATCTTATATGTGCCCAGTCGGCCTATGATACCTACTGGGTACCTTATGCTTCGTATTTGGTTCTCACCCCTACCCTCTGCATCTTTGGGTGCAGATCCTAGCATGGGTCATCGCCGTTAGATCGCTACGATTCGTGCTTGGAGATCTGTTGGGGACTACTTCAGACTGAGGGTGAGCTCTTGGCGATCGGAGCTTAGCTTTAGTTTATCTTTTGCTTCATGTACTCTATTACCATTCAGAGACATTTGTATATATTGTTTTGGATTATTTGCACTCCATGTATGTAGTTTGGGCTCTATACTATTATACCAGGTCTTGGGGTTTGGTTTAGTTTACGCATATGTATATATTTATAGTCCTTTTATCCGTTCTCTTTGTCTTGTTCTCTTATTTGTTAGATAGTAGGCCATTACTAACTGTTCTGGGCTACGGGGATTGGTTCTCCTACCGGGGGTTGTAGGTTCCATCATGACCGAGAAATTGGGTTGTGACAATTAGAGTGGACCCGGTTGAGATATTCACCGATCACCATAGTCTTTAGTACATCACGAGTCAGCGCAAGCTAAACTCGCGACATAGAAGATGGATTGAGTAACTGAAGGACTATGATTTCACTATTCTGTATCATCTGGAGAAGGCAAATGTGGTAGTGGATGCCTTGAGTCGGAAGGCAGTGAGTATGGGTAGCCTAGCTTCACTTTCAATTTTGGAGCGGTCGTTGGCCTTGGACATGCAGTTCTTCACTAACCGATTGGTTAGGCTTGACTTATCGGATCCTAGTAGAGTTCTTGCAAGTATTGAGGTTCGTTCTACTCTAGTTGACTAGATTCAAAGCCGATTGTTTGAGGATCAGCGCGTAACACCCAAAAAACCAAACCAGTTTTCTACGTTTGAAAAAAAAAATCCACGTTCCCAGGAAATACGGATCCAAACCATGGGTCGTGGTTTGCCTTCTGTCGGTTGGCCTGTGGTCTGAGGAACACGAGTTGGTTCTGCGACCGTAGTTCATTCTACAGGCTATAAAAACCACACGTGGAACAAACCTGAGGGCTACTTGTTTTCCCAACAACCACGAGTGATTTCTACGAATCATGGTCTGAACCACTGATCGTAAAGTCCTCTCATGGTATTGAATCAGAGACTAGCTAAGTTCCCCAGGAACTAAGACTTGGGTCTACGACCCGTGATTATTTCTATGGGTCCATCCTATTGACCCGTAGACTACCTTCTGCAGCTTGTTCTTTTGGCCAATAACAACGAATGGAAACCACGAGTTGTGGTTTGGTCTATGACCCATGGAACCCATCCGTGGTCCCTGAAAGTTAGTCTTTTTCCAAGTTTAAGTACAGGGGTATTTTTGTAATTTTCCACTCTTTTAACTCCTATACTAAGTCATTTTAAGCCTATTTAGGAGGGGTTTTATTTCCACTTGGCCTAAGTTCTCTCCCATTCTTACAATCACCTTCCAAAACAAGAAAAGGAGTTCCATCTTCTCAAGCTTCAAGTAACAGTTTCAAGCTCCATGTCTCAAGCTCCAAGTTCAAGCATCCTCTTCTTTTCAATTTTAAGTGGGTTAGCTTCAATCAAGGTATGTGGGTATTCATCAATGGGTTCATTTCACCCTTGTGCCCAAAACCCCAAATTTCAAATTGTGATTTCATGAACTTTCAAATTAGGGTTCCTACCCAATTCTTATAGGTTTTGCTATAAATTATCTTCTCATGATTTTATTATGAAATTACTACTAAATTGCATGATTTTGCATGGGTTTTTACATATGAACTCCTATTTTGATTTGAAGGTTAATTATGGTAAATCCTACATGCATGGTTTTATTTAAGAAGAAAATTGGGAAAATTGATAACATGTATTCTCATGAATGTTTCAAGCAACTCCATGCCTAGTTCCTATGTTCTATGAAAATCTATGTTATTATGAAATTGAACTAGTGCCATGCATATTTCTAAGTTATGAACTAATATGCAAGACAAGAAACCCGATGTACCATCAATGCTCATGAACCATTTTCTAAAACCAAGGTTCTTGAGTAGTATGAAGATCCGGGGTATGAACGAGTTATGAACAAGTTTTGACATATAGATATGTCACATGTAAGTGAGCCTCATGTTATATATATATATATATATATATATATATATGTTTTGGGGGTAGTATTTAGCAGAGTTGGAATGGGCGATAGTACCCTTAGTCGCAGAACTACGTGCCACCATAGGTGCCCTCTATTGCTTATGGCAGGATTATGGTATGACATAGTCCTAACTTTGGCTAGTTAGGACAGCCCTTTTCAGTGTGGGTGCTAACACTTGACTCCATGTAGCTCAGCATTGTTTATGTCGGTTAAGAGAAACTCCCTCATGTTTATTTTTAAGCTAATAAGTTATATGATACTCTACTTTGGATTCTGACTTTATTTCACGTTTTATGCCTTATCTCTTGATATTTCCTTATGCTATCTCTCTAGATACATGAACTCATTTAAAGCATGTTTTAAGTATGTTTAATCATGATTACACATATCTCACATACTCAGTACATTCCATAGTACTGACCGCATACTTCTTTTTGCTACATCCTATTATGATGTAGATTCTGTAGCCCACTCCCCAGTCTGTGGCTAGTAGATTAGCAACAAATCCAGTCATTTTAGTGAGCGGCTGTTTTATCCCCCTTTTCTTGGCCATTTTTTCTCAAAATTGGAGCATGCGCTCACGGGAGTCTTATGTACATTGTACTTCTTTTCGTTTCTAATTTTTGGTTGTGATCCCCGCGGGCCTACTTTTGATCTGAATTTTGACCCGGCTATAATTATAGCAATATGGGTATTGTTAGTCTTGTTTTAATGTTTAGTTTATGTTTATGATAGTGTGATTGCATTTCGTAACTTCTCTGAGTGGTTCGAGCTTGGACATCATTGTTCTAGCAGCTTATTATCGAACGACAGGTAGGTTACGATTTAACACCTTTTGGCTTTGCATATATAGGATATAATTGTACTAATTAACATCTTTGGGTTGGGTTTATTAGCTTGGTACCCCAAACCTTTTCCGTTCTTTCGTACTAGAATTATGTCACTCGTTTGGTTGTAGAATTTGTTATAATTGCTTATACTGCCCTTGTGGTCTTATGTGGCCTTGTATTGACTCCGGAACATAGATGGTGGTCTATTTGGGAATGTCCATGAGTCTCCAGACATCGTTAATGTGATCTTAGACTTGTTATCTATGCCATAGAGTGATTGGAGCCTTTGCAGGGCCGATAGGTTGATTGTGAGCCACTGGGCTACTATTTCTGATTGAGTGTGCCATTATCATGCATATAAAAGGTTTTTTTTGCATGTTTTACTACGTTTTTGGCTTCGGGCCTATTATTGATGATTTCCTAAATCTTGCATAGCCTCGAGGGCCCATTTATAGTAAAAATGGTTATAAAAGGTTTGGAACCGACTTTTATGGATCTTCATGGGGTAAGAAAGTTAAAAGGATGATTTTGTCAATCTTTTCATACTTATGTTAGACTCGACTGGGCCATAGTGCTAGATTTGACTTTTATTGATTTAAGATGGTACTAAACTCGGTCGAACCGAGCAACCGATTGGTTTTACTATAGTTTTAGACCCGGTTATGTTCGGGAAGTCTTATGGGGATTTTTTTAGACTTGATCCATTGATTTAGACTAGAGTAGAACCCCGGGTGTGCATTTTCAAGATTTGAGTATTTATTTGGATCCGGCTATACTCCAGACGATTATATATAGGTTATTTACTTCTATACTTTGGGTTAGCTAGGGTCTTGCTTTGAATGATAATGAGAGGATAAAAGAGAGGCCAAACTCTGCTATGCTTGTGAATGAAAGATTACCTCTAGAGTGTGATGATGATGAGCCATTGCCCTTGAACATGAATTTGTCTTGTGTTGTAAGGCAGATTATGGGAGCTATTGCTAAAGAGGAGCATGATCAACGGGAAAACTTGTTTCATGCTAGATGCAAGATCCTAGACAATATTTGTGCCTTGATCATTGATAGCGTCAGTTGAACTAATGTTGTGAGTGACACTTTGGTGGAAGGAATGCAACTTTATACCAAGAAGCATCCTATACCTTACAAGCTCCAATGGCTCAACGAAAGCGGTGAATTGAAGGTCCTCAAGTAAGTAAGTATTAAATTTGGCATTGGTAAATATCAATATGAAGTTCTTTGTGATATTATACCTATGCTTGGTGTTCATATATTTCTTGGAAGGCCTTGGCAATTTGATATAGATGTTGTACATCAAAGGAGAAACAACAAGTATTCTTTTGTATTTGGTGGTCGAAAGTTCTCTCTTGCTCCTTTAACACCCTACCAAGTTAGTGAAGATTACCGTATCATGAAAGAGCTCTGGGAGAAAATGAAATTGGTGGAGGATGTTAGTACAAGCTCTACATTTGTGCAATAAAAGGGGGATGGATTAGCTAAGAAGAAGAACAAGATGTGCATGATAGCTAAGCCAAGTAATTATTTGAAAGGTATTGATGAGGAACGCTTCCTATTGTGCCTTGTCAACAAGGATCTATTGTTGCATGCCAACCAAGATACTAGCACTTTGCCTAGTATAGTATCATCTCATTTGCAAGAATATGAGGGTTTATTTCCCAAAGAGATGGTCGATTGATTGCTACCATTGAGAGGTATTGAAAATCAAATTGATTTTGTGCCTGGATCTCAAATCCCAAACCAATCGGCATATAGAAGCAATTCGTAGAAGACTAAGGAGTTACAAAGGCAAATTGATGAACTTAGCTTCAATGTTGTTTCATCTGGGGTCAACATTTTCATATGTGATTTTCTTATTATGCTACCCGTCTGGAATCTGCTTGTGAGTTATTGCTTGTGCCATTGCGTATAATAGCCCAGTATGAGATTCTTTAGTAGTGGATAATGTTTATCAGGCTTGTTTGGTGACTATTCTGGGGTATGACACATGGGTAGACCTAGTTGTGCTAAACATGGTTGAATTTTATGTGATTTTAGGCATGGATTGGCTGTCTCCTTATCACATGGTCTTGGATTGCTTTGCCAAGACTGTTAAAATTTGGATTCCTAGTATCACTCTTATTATATTTAAGGGTGTCAATAGCTACATGCTGAGGGGAATTATATCTTTCCTGAGCACCCAGCACCTAGCTGGGATGGTGTGCTTAGCCTATCTTGCTTACATCTATAATACTAGTGCCACCATACCTCACTTGAATCGCTTCTTGTGTTTTATGAGTATTCAAATGTGTTTCCCTCTAATCTATCATGTCTTTCTTCTAATTGTGATATTGACTTTGGTATTGATATTGAGCCATACACTCAACCTATTTCTATTCTGTCATACCGAAAGGCACCAGCTAAGTTAAGGGAGCTTAAGTATCAACTAAAAGATTTGTTGAGTCGAGGGTTCATATGGCCTAGCGTGTCTCTGTGGGGTGCTCCAGTTTTGTTAGTTAAAAAGAAAGATGGGTCCATGCATATGTGTATTGACTACAAGTAGTTGAATAAGGTGACCATTAAGAATAGGCACCCAATACCACGTATTGACCAGCTACAAGGTGCAGTGGTGTTCTCTAAGATTGACTTGAGATCCAGGTATCATCAGTTGAGGATTATAGCTATAGATATCTCAAAGACTGCATTTGGGACTCGATATGGCCACTATGAGTTCCTATTCATGTCTTTTGGGTTGACCAATGCCCCAAAAAATTTTATGGAGTTGATGAACCGTGTGTTCAGAGCCTACCTGGAATCCATTGTTATTGTGTTCATCAATGACATTCTGGTATATTCGAGGAGTAGACAGGAGACTGAGAAACATCTGAGAGTTATACTTCAGACCTTATGAGATCATCATTTATATACCAAATTCACTAAGTGTGTGTTTTGGCTTGAGTCTATGGCATTCTTGGGGAACATGGTGTCCAAGGATGGTATTATGGTATATCTGGCAAAGATTGCAGCAGTTCGTGACTGGTCTAGGCCTACTTCTTCTACCGAGGTGTGCAGTTTCATAAAGTTAGAAGGTTACTACAAATGGTTTATGGAGGGCTTTTCTTCTATAGCGTCTCCATTGACTTGATTGACTTAGAAGAATGTCCCTTTCCAGTAGTCTGACGAGTGTGAGGTGAGATTTCTTAAGCTCAAGACCTTATTGACTTCAGCTCCTATTATTACTCTCCCAGTTGAGGGCCATGGGTTTATTGTGTATTGTGATACCTCTGGTGTTGGTTTGTGTTGTGTATTAATTCCACACGGCTTAGTTATTACTTATGCTTCTAGACAGCTGAAGGTTCACGAGAGAAACTACCCCACTCATAACTTGGAGTAGGAGGTGGTTGTCTTCGCATTGAAGATTTGGAGGAATTATCTGTATGGCGTGCATTGTGAGATCTTCACTGACTATTGTAGACTTCAGTACATCTTCAGCTAGAAGGATCTGAATTTGAGGCAGTCTAAATAGTTAGAGTTACTGAAGGACTATACCATATCGATTCTCTATAATTCGAGCAAGCCAAACATGGTAGTGAATGCCTTGAGGTGGAAGGTAGTGAGTATGGGTAACTTGCCATTCTTTGCAGCAGAGGAGTGACCTTTAGCTTTGGACATCCAGTCCTTGGTTAACAAGTTGGTCCGACTTGATATTACTAAGCTTGGCCGTATTCTTGCTTGTGTTGAGGGTAGATCTTCCTTGTCAGAGCAGATTCTTGCACAACAGTTTGATGGTGCACGATTGAAGATCATTTATGATAAGGTGTTGAACTGCAAGGCTAGGAAGGCGACCTTAAATTCGAAGGGTATTCTGAGGATTGAGGGTCATATCTATGTTCTTAGAGTTGGTGATCTGGTTAGGCTGATCTTGGAAGAGGCTCATTATTATAGGTATTCTATTTATCCCAGGGTAGCTAAGATGTATCCTGACTTGCGATAGCACTAATGGCAGTGTGGGGTGAAGAGGGATATCTCAGATTTTGTGTCTAGGTGCTTGAACTGCATGCAGGTGAAGTTTGAGCACTAGAGGCTAGGTGGTTTTACTAGAGGCTACCCATTCTGGAGTGGAAATGGAGAGGATAACTATGGAATTTGTGGTAGGCTTACCACGTACTTTGCGGAGGTTTGATGCTATATAGGTGATCATGGATAAGTTGACAAAGTCTGCTCATTTTCTGCCAGTTTAGACTTTCTACAGTTCAGAAAAGTTGGCTCAAATTTAGCTCGAATAGAGGAACTTGTTGAACTAGACTGGGCGCCATGACCTGAATACCTAGAATGTGCACCAAGAGAAGACTGAACCAAGTCCCAACTACTCTGAATATATGCCCATTTGTAATCTGTAGTGCTGCTTGAATATGCTAGCTTTGCTGGAAGCACTGCTGATGCTGACCTCGGCTAATGAAGCCTCTACCCCATGACTGTGAACCACTAAAATTGCGTTGGTGGTTGGGCTTATTATTGCTTCCACCTTGGGCCTCGTGAAGTATTCCCTCAATAGTGTAGACATGATCCACAATGGCTAGGAATGACTGTTCTAAAACTACCATACCCTCTATGGCTAGAAAAAGATGCAAGGTCGATCCCCTAACGAAGCGACACATCCTTTCGTACTCAGTGGGAAGAATCATGATGGCATGCCTAGCCAGTTCATGGAAATAGACCTCAAACTCTATAACATACATGGAGCCCTTCTCCAACCTACTAAACTCATACATTTACTGCCCTCTCAAGCTGTACGGTACATGGTTCTCCATGAAAGACTTAGATAACTAAGCCCAAGTGATCAAAGGTGACCCAGCTAGCCTGCAAGCGATGTAAGACCTCCACCACTATTTTTTTGGGCCATCCAGCTGAAATATGGTATAATCTGCTCTATGTGACTCAACCAAACCGAGATCATGCAACCTCTCCTGACAACTGATCAGAAACTCATGAGCATCCTCCCCTAGAGCACCTAAAAACCTTAGACAACCCAACCGCAAAAACCTACCAAGCATATTTTGCTACTTAGAAGATATAACAGTCCTAGCTGGAATAGGCAGAACAACTGTAGGAACTGGCAACACCTTTAAACAGGGAGCCATAGTAGCAGGCTGCGCTCCTGAACCCTGTGCTGCTACCTGAGCTAAAGTCTGAGCCTCGTCCCTGATCTGTTAGCCAGTCAGAGTACCGGGAAAAGCTGCAGACTGTGACATTGCCTCTAGAAACCTATGCAGATGAACCAATATGTCCTGTAAGACCAGCATAGTCACAAAACCTGTCGAGGGTTGTGCTGGCCCCATACCCTTGAACTCATAACGCACATCCTCAATCTAAATATTTGGCTATAGCAATGGTAACCCAGTTCGGTCTTGATCTAGTGTTGTAGACAATCCCCTACCTCAGCCTTGACATCAATCTCGACCCCATCCCCTAGTTGGGTCTCTAAATTCAGGCGCATGGGCCTCGTCCTTACCTATTGTTGATCTCATATGAACCATCTGAAAAAGAGTGAAAAAACATCTATTTAGAAGTTTATAAAGTCAAGGATCCATGATAAGGGATCAAACAAGATGAAATATTTCCTAGGAATGCCCTATAGCCTCTCGCAGATAGAATACAAACATCATCGTACCGATCCATGAGACTCTACTAGACACTTTGCTCTTGTACTGGTAAGACCGGTGAACCTAAAGTTCTGATACCACGCTATCACAACCCAAAATCAAGCCGTGATGGCGCCTACCAAAACCCTCCAGTAGGCAATCCAACCCAAGAATACGATAATACGACTAAGAATCTAATAAAGTAATGTGGAAGAAAAACATCCAAGATAGGAGCAAACAATATAGATACATACTCATAGTACTAAATATACAAGAATGGCCATAAAGTGGCCGAGAAGATGAACATACATAATAACCAACCCCAGACCTAGTGTCACCGGTACAAAAGCATCTAAAGTATGGAATAAAGCTATAAAACATACATTGTCTATCAAAAATACAAAACATAGACAGAAGAGTAAATGGAAAGCAGTAAAAGTCTCCAAATGCCAGGAGCTCACCACGATCTGAATAGCACCTGGCCACGAATAAGAGAGGATGATCACTAAGGGTGGGTAATACTAGGTATTGCATCAAAAAAAGATGTTGTAGTTATACCGGTTCTATAAGTTGCACAGACTCTTGCTCCTCACCCAGTTATGATAGAGATGGAGCAGAAGGCGTTAGGTAGGATTCTGATATTGGTACCTCCGAGGTTCGCTGGTACATCTGGACAGGATCCACGTGACTTCATTACTACTTATGAGGAGATGTTACATCACTTGGGTTTGTTAGAGAATCACGGGGTCAAATATACTACTTATCAGCTGGAGGGCCCAGTTAAGTTATGGTAGAGGGCTCAGGTTGCTTGCAGACAATCTTCATCTACTCTGTTGTTTTGGGTCCAAGTTCTATGAGGACTTTATGGCCAAGTTCTTTCCTTAGAGTCATCACGAGCATCGCAGGGAGAAGTTCACTAGGCTTTCACAGGGATCAATGTCTGTATTCGAGTATGAGACTCGTTTTCATCAGCTTGCTCCATTTGGAACTATGATCATTCCTACTAAGCCTGACATAATTTGCAGATTTGTTTAAGGGTTGCGAACAGAGCTTAGACAGCCAGGTGAGATCTTAGTTGTTAGTGGTCGGTCATTTTAGGTTATTGTAGACTATGTCCATACTATGGAGGACTTGTATAGTCATGATCCGAGGGCCAGAAATAAGAGGCCTCATCTTTAAGGTAGCACAGTGGTTCTCGATAGGATTGTAGAGGTTCAGGCTAGTGGGGCCAGGGTTATCAGCTATAGCAGCACCAGGGTTAGTCCAATTGACCAGTTCAAGATTCACTTCAGACTTCGGGAAGTTCTCAGTTTGAATAATGTCAATCTTTGAGGGGTGTAGCTTCTGGGGCATCAAGTCGTTGTGGCCATACAGGTTCTACTGGTTCATCTATACATCTCAGGACGTCAGGGCTTTGCTATGATTGTGGTGTGGTTATCCATTACGCTAGAAATTTCCCCCAAAGCAGCTTAGTTCAGTTAGCCACTCAGCCGGCCAAGCCTTTGCGAGTAGTCCAGCAACCGGCTAGAGAAGGTGGTGGTCAGACTAGGGGTGATGACCCGCATGGCAAAGCAGGTTGTAGGGATGGCAGTCGGGTAAGTGGAGATCGTCATCAGTTTTTTGTGGTGCCTGGGAGACCAGAGGCAGAGGCCTCAGATGCTGTGATTATAGGTACGATTTCTGCGTGTCATCAATCAGCATATGCTTTATTTGATCCTGGATCAACTTGTTCATATGTATCTGCCTAATTTCTGCCTTGTTTAGGGTTGGCAAGTGAGTAATTATCTGTGCT
>QJPP01006636.1:0-16257 GCA_003996215.1 Jaltomata sinuosa
AACTAACAGTCTATGCAGTAAACCAATTTCATACTTAACCGTAACAGAGAATAATTCTACAAGTAAATAGCAAGTGTCTACCTACAGTCCCCCGGCCGCCCATACAACCGAGGAACACAAACAAGTGAAAACAAACCCTCCGGCATCCCATACTACCGGAGCGTACAATCAACAAACAACAAACAAGGGTGGAGCCTCAAACAATGAATGATATGATGCATGAAGATCTCAAGTGAAATTGTATCTCTGTATGTACCTCCTCCGGTGCCGATCTGGCCTAGCAGGTAGGTTCCATGGAAGGACACTGCCCGTATACCTCTACTCCGCCGTATACCCTTCCTCCGGAACACGCAGCCCGAAGCCCCAGGCCCGGATGGCAAGGTCCATGGAGGTCCCCGACCCCATACTAAAACTCAGTATCAAAACATGTTATCCGGAAGGAAGTCCGATTTCAAGATGGAGACCCAGTCTCGAATATGCATGCCCAGACCCTGTCCAGGACTAAAGTAGTGGGAAAATATCTCAAAAATCCCTCCAAGGGTGCCCGGGCATAACCGGGTCTAAATAGTAGAAAGTCATCTCGGGTGCTCGGTCCGACCGAGGCTAAAATTATCTCAGGTAGCAAGAAAATTCAACTAGCACCCCGGCCCTGCCGAGTCTAGCGTTAATCGTAAAACTGGTAATTAAATCATAATTTACTTTCTTTTAGCCAAGAATATTCACAAGTTAAATCAAACCATTTCCAATTCATTTCCATAAAAAATGGTCCTACGGGGCCATGCAAGGTTTAGAAAATAGTGCCAGTAGGCTCGAAGCCAAAACCGTAGTAAAACATGGATAAAACCTCTTTATATGCATGGAAATGGCATGATCAAACACAAAGCTGCCCAGCAGCTCACAATCAACCTATCGACCCTGCACAGGCCCATAGCTACTCAGCAAGCATAACGAGCCTAGAAGGATAATTTTATGCCCGGGATTCGCGGACATTCCCAGTATCCCACCTTCTATGTTCCAGAGTCAACAAGGCCTCACAGGACCACAATGGTAAATGAAATATATTGGCAAGTACTACAAGCATCGGAGGAACAAAAGTAGGCGGGCATGAATAAAGCGGTCAAGGTCTGTGGTACCGACCTAATAAACCCAACCCAAGGATGCCCATTAATACAATTTTATCCTATATATGCGGAGTCTAGGGAAAATAAACCGTAACCTACCTGTCATCCGATGACAAGCTACTAGAATAACGATGTCCGAAAACCTCTGAAACGAAATCAAACTCGAATTTGGGCTTGAATAACTTGACGTAAATAATTCATTTCTTTCGGGGATCAAATAAACTCCAATAAATTTTCTTTCACAAAAATATTTCATGTGCCATACCTATGTACGTATATAGTACGGAAGCTACACATATGCTGAAGCAATAATGGTTGCATATATGTTGAAGCTACTCTTTTCTTTTCTTTTATTCTAATCCCAAAATTAAATGCTACATATATACACACACATAAATTGTAAATAAAATGGTTGCAAGATTGTTGAAAAGGATTAGTGGCTATCCAGGTGGCATCACTTAATGAAAATAACTTTTGTGCACTTCTCCACCACTTCCACGTGGAAGTGGTGGTGCCACCATATAATTTTTATCTCGTTATAAATATTTGGATATTGCATAAGTTCGTAGTAAAATATAAATAACTTTTTGAATGTCATAATTAATAGAAAATCATATCAAATAAAAACCTACTATATTATAATAATAATTTTCAACATAACTAAGTTTGCTATCTCCGTTAAAATATTAATAACTTACAAAATTATTATAAAATAAATACATATGCAAATGTATCATACCAAAAATATTTTTCATAGACATTTAAAATATTTTAGGAAAGCAATAAAAATATAACTTTCTACCACATTCAACTTTTAAATTAAATATTTTCAAATACGCATGATTTTGATACTCAGCTTCTAAGACAAGGAATTGAACATAACGACCAATCGAACGGCCAGGGCACTGAACCACCAATCCCAGCAAGCCATAAAGGACTTCGGGCCGCTACAGGAAGGCTCTAACAATACAAGAAAAAAGAATACGCAGAAATGACCGGAAGAGTCATTACAAGGAATAGGATATCTAATCCATTTTAAAACTTTATTTACGGGTTATTAATTTATAACCAGTCTGGGTACCCCTCTTTCTTGCTCTGCGTGCTTATTAACACAGAAAGCAGTGCAAGACCATGGAGATTTTGAGGGCCTTATTAATCCCTTTTGAAGAAGAGTATCAATCTCTCTTTTACATAAATCCAAATATTCTGAATTCATTTGGCAAGGTCTTGCCTTAGTGGGAATATTATCCTTAGAAAATTCTTCCTCATAAGGAAGACTTACCACATGTTTTTTCCTTTCCCAAAATACATTTGGGTGATCTCCACATATCTGTAGGGAGAATTGATTTTTTAAAATTTCAATTTTTCCTTGGATCTTAGGATTTTGTAAAGTCTCTTCTATAGTAAGACTACAAATCTCACTCTTAAGAAAATTGATTTGTTTATTTTTTAAAAAATCATGTCTTTAACTTCATTAACGAATTTTGAGAATGGTTGAGATATAAAATCTATTCTCATTTTTCTTCCTTCAAAGGTACCTGTTATTCCAGTCTCATCCCAGAGAGTTATGGGATAAATATGCCAGAAAAAAGGTATTCCTAAAATAATTTCGTTAGAAATGTTTTTTATTAAAACAAAACTTTCAGGCATACATATATTATTTATACAAATATATGCTTTAGAAATTTTATATTCAATATCCATTTTATGACCACTAGCATTTCGAAGATTATGAGTAGTTTTCTTAAAATATTTTGATGGAATTAATCCTTCCTGAATACAATCTAAATCAGCTCCGCTATCAATAAGAGCAACAAAATCTTTTTTTAAGTTATAATCAATAAAAAACATTATTTTTGCCAAAGGTTTATGAGACGTAATTACCTCGATCGTCTCTAAAAATAAATTCTTATTACTTGTAAATTCACTAGAGATATCAGGAAAATTATCTTCAGGGATATCAGGGGGGTTATCATCAACCATAACCTGTTTCCCATTACCTTTATTTTCTATATGACTAATTCTCTCATCAAGAACCATATTATGATTCTTCAGAGAAGATATTTCTTTTTTGAGATTATTAATCTCCTCAATCAGGTCTTGAATTGTAGTGGGAATATGATCCCTTTGAGACCTAAGTTTTAACTGTCTCTTTACTTCTGCCATGGTATAAGCATTATGATGAGTGGTATTATTTTTAGGAATACTAGTATTACTAGTGGAAGTGCTAGTATTACCAATTTTGTTAATAATTTGGGATCTCATCGTTAGATCATCAATCATCTTGAGAATTTCCATCCAATTATTATTACTGATGACATTAATATTCAAGTCTTTGAACTGAGAATATAACTGATAGAATTCATCCTTGTCTTTATTATCACAAGGTTGGCCAATCTGGCAAGACTTACATTCTTCCTCTGATGAGGACATGTAGTATTCTTCATGAAGAACTTTTAGGTCTTCACTTGTAGAGGATTCTTCTCCATCACTATTGTTTTGGCTAGAATTTTCCGAAGAAGAATTAAGGAGGATTTTATATAAAGAATCCTTTATATTATCCTCTAGGTCAAAAGAATCGTTTCATTTTTAAAATCCATGATTTTACATATAGGGTTCAAAGTGTATAATGGTTTATAGTAAATTCTATAACAAATACATATAACTTCATTACCAGGCAAATAATCATAACCATGTAATTTTATACTTAATATTAAAGTATTCAGATAATTCTCATCATTCAAAGAAATTTGCAAATTAGGATAGGCGTTAAAATAAACAAGGTCATAGGCTAAACTGGTTTGAACCGTCCCTATAAGGGATTTTTTCCTGTTCTGATTTCTGCCATCCCTTAGAGCTGCTATGAAGCTCTCAGGTATACCTCTAAAAGTGAGTCGCTTAAAGGCAACTTGTACCAAACCAAGATGCATAAATCTATGAGTTTCCCTATAAGGGGCAAAATCACCTTCAGACAGCAATCTAAAAGTACTATGATCAGAGTCCACCGTAATAGTTTCCTCTGTGGTTTTTAAAATTTTTTTAAATCTTATTTTTTCAAAAGTACCCATTTGGTATATAACCTTGGGTTGGATTTTTGGAATCGTCCATTTATTAAGAAGATCCAGTTGTTGAGGCATATCATATTCCTCTTCTACTGTTTTTAACAGTACTATGCTTCTTAATGATGTTCAGAAAAATAAGATGTGTTGGACTACCAACACCTACTACTATCAATAACATGGCTCTGATACCATAAGAGTGGCAGGATCGCTTCGATGTAACTACAAGTTCGTTTACGACTCATATAATCTAGGAATGGAAAGAACTTTTACGGTTCCAATCTAGCCCAAACAAATGCCTCCACATGGCTGACATGGGCCTAACCAGGAACTCCGGACTAAGCCAAGTTCTTTCTATCCCTTGATTATATTACCTCGACCTCAGAGACATCGGAACAGTCTTTTTTTCACCATGTCTTAATAGTTGTAGTTGTTGTTAGTCCAACACGAGTTATTTATCCCATCATGTAGGCTATAAAACCTTAAAATGATTAAAAAAATGTAAGAAAAATACCTTAACTGGGGACCAGTGATTCTTAACTGGGGATCAGTGATTCTTCAAATTACAAAATATCAACAATAATTTTATTTCAGTACTACAGAGAGAGTAATATTCGAAGGGTTGGCTGAAGCCTGCCTTCTATATACAATAAGTAATCCTTTTATAGAAGGGATAAACAGAAAAATTGAAACTTCATGACGTAAGTGCTTACGTCATATTACATTATTGGACATATATCGGGGCCCTCTACTTTATAAAAGTTTTACAATAATTCAAATAATTTCAACTTTAATAAAGTTGACATCTGACGTCTTGTCCTCTACTCTTTAGCAATATCCTTTCCTTTGGACTTGTCCGAGCTAGAAGATTCTTCTATCTTGTTCTTGAACTGTTGTAGAAACATTTCAATGTCCATTTCTTCTGTGCTATGAATACTCTGAGATTCTCCTGCTACACAATTGTCTTCTTCTTCATTAGAAGTGGTCATGGATATATTATCTGAGAATTCTATACCCATATTTTTTGCTAAATATTTTTTAACTTCTTCCATATATGAGGCAAGAAGTTTCGATTTAGAAATAGTCCCTTGTTTCATCTGTAATTTTCTGGTTATATGTTTAAAAGGACTAATATTATCCTTTTCCTGTATAACTTCTGTTTTGTTTTTGCTAGTCTCAACAGCCACATCTATCTAATAAATCTTTTTTATTAGGAATAGGATATCTAATCCATTTCAAAACTTTATTTAGGGGTTTATAATTTATGACCAGTCTGGGTACCCCTCTTTCTTGCTCTGCGTGCTTATTAACATAGAAAGTAGTGCAAGACCATGGAGATTTTGAGGGCCTTATTAATCTCTTTTGAAGAAGAGTATCAATCTCTCTTTTACATAAATCCAAATATTCTGAATTCATTTGGCAAGGTCTTGCCTTAGTGGGAATATTATCCTCAGAAAATTCTTCCTCATAAGGAAGACTTACCACATGTTTTTTCCTTTCCCAAAATACATTTGGGTGATCTCCACATATCTGTAGGGAGAATTGATTTTTTAAAATTTTAATTTTTCCTTGGATCTTAGGATTTGGTAAAGTCTCTTCTATAGTAAGACTACAAATCTCACTCTTAAAAAAATTGATTTGTTTATTTTTTAATGAAATCATGTCTTTAACTTCATTAACGAATTTTGAGAATGGTTGAGATATAAAATCTATTCTCATTTTTCTTCCTTCAAAGGTACCTGTTATTCCAGTCTAATCCCAGAGAGTTATGGGATAAATATGCCAGAAAAAAGGCATTCCTAAAATAATTTCGTTAGAAATATTTTTTATTAAAACAAAACTTTCAGGCATACATATATTATTTATACAAATATATGCTTTAGGAATTTTATATTCAATATCGATTTTATGACCACTAGCATTTCGAAGACTATGAGTAGTTTTCTTAAAATATTTTGATGGAATTAATCCTTCTTGAATACAATTTAAATCAGCTCCGCTATCAATAAGAGCAACAAAATCTTTTTTTAAGTTATAATCAATAAAAAGCGTTATTTTTGCCAAAGGTTTATGAGCCGTAATTAGCTCGATCGTCTCTAAAATAAATTCTTATTACTTGTAAATTCACTAGAGATATCAGGAAAATTATCTTCAGGGATATCAGGGGGGTTATCATCAACCATAACCTGTTTCCCATTACCTTTATTTTCTATATGACTAATTCTCTCACCCAGAACCATATTATGATTCTTCAGAGAAGATATTTCTTTTTTGAGATTATTAATCTCCTCAATCAGGTCTTGAATTGTAGTGGGAATATGATCACTTTGAGACCTAAGTTTTAATTGTCTCTTTACTTCTGCCATGGTATAAGCATTATGATGAGCGGTATTATTTTTAGGAATACTAGTATTACTAGTGGAAGTGCTAGTATTACCAATTTTGTCAATAATTTGGGATCTCATCGTTGGATCATCAATCATCTTGAGAATTTCCATCTAATTATCATTACTGATGACATTAATATTCAAGTCTTTGAACTGAGAATATAACTGATAGAATTCATCCTTGTCTTTATTATCACAAGGTTGGCCAATCTGGCAAGACTTACATTCTTCCTCTGATGAGGACATGTAGTCTTCTTCATGAAGAACTTTTAGGTCTTCACTTGTAGAGGATTCTTCTCCATCACTATTTTTTTGGCTAGAATTTTCCGAAGAAGAATTAAGGAGGATTTTATATAAAGAATCCTTTATATTATCCTCTAGGTCAAGATTTTTAATTTTATCCTTAACCTTACAATCTCTCGCATAATGGCCTATTCTACCACATTTGTGGCAAGCATTTGGTCTATAATTCTTATAAAACTCCTTTTTCCCTTTATAATCCTTTTTCTCTTTTCATGCTTATCTAAGCGTTTCTTTTTCCTGTGCTGCTTATAAGACTTTTCCTTATAATCTCTTTTCCCTCTATGTCTATTAGAATTTTTAGACGATTCAGGCATATCGATAGCGAATTGTTCACAAATTTCTCCTAATTGTTGTTTCTCATTCAAGTGATATCTCTTAATTTGTTGATTCAATTTGATCTCGTTGCATAAAGAGAGACCTTCTTGGGTGCAAACACTTATAAGCTTTCCATAGGTATACTCATCGTAATTAATACTCACCCCGTCTCCTCTAAGGGCTTTCCTAACCCTTTCTGCAAATAAGGCAGAGAGTCCGTCTATAAATTTGGATTTCCAATGAGAGTTATTACACTCGGGTAATTCTATTACTCTTGATAAGAAAACGTCTTTGTACCATCCAAAAGATGTGAGAGTTTTACATCTAAGGTTTTGGAGCATAGTTCTAATGGTCTCACTATTATCTTACCATCTACCAGAAAAATGTTCTATAATAGTTAGGACAAATGTGTACACTACATTTGGAATCATTCCACTTTCGTCCTTAACAACATTTAAAATAGCCATTCGTTGGGATTCTGAGAGATAATTATCCCACCACCCTTTTAATTAGCCTGTAAATCCAGCAATAATCATGTTAGTTATATCCTTTTCAGAATTCTTGTTGGCCTTGCAAATCGTACTATACATAAGAATTCTGTGTGCCAGAGTATAAATCTGTCTGTCAGTAAAACCATCAATATTCCATTCATAAATTTCTGTCCCACTAAAACTGTTAGAGACATAATATTCTTGTTCTTCAAGAAGGATGTCTTGAGGAGTCGGTCTAGGATAATAGTACATCCTTTGAACTGGTTTTCTAGAATATTTTTCTGAGATTTTATTAATCTCATTTGGAGTATTCCTATCAGTGGCCTCATTTTCACTTAGTTGAAGGGGATTAATATTTAATCCTTCAAACCTTTCTTGAAGCAACCTTTCAATATTATCAAGCTTTGATAATTTATAATTCTCAATCTCTGGAGGGGGTTGGATAGTAGGAGTAGCCTCCTCCTTCCCTTTATCAGGGATTTTGGACTTCTGTAATTCAGAACATAAATGACTAATTTTATCATGTAAAGAAAGAATATGTTCTCCTAAAATGCTCACATAAACATTCGTGTAATTGTTTTGTCTTATTAACATTTTAACATGCTTAGATGTAATAAGAGCAGTGTCGTTATCATCAAATAATACTACAAATGCAGTAAAATAAACAGTTTTCTTATCTTTTTCAATTTGAAAAGATTGTTGAGGAGGAAGGAGCGATTTGGTAATTGTACTATCAGATAATTTATAATCTTGTTATAACATAGAGATATAGTTATAAACATATTTCATCATGAACCATGGTACAAAAGCTATAGCTTTATTTACTTTTGAAAAAATAGGATTTAAACAAATTGTAAAAACCACAGAGAAAACTATTACGGTGGACTCTGATCATGGTACTTTTAGATTGCTGTCTGAAGGTGATTTTGCCCCTTATAGGGAAACTCATAGATTTATGCATATTGGTTTGGTACAAGTTGCCTTTAAGCCACTCACTTTGAGAGGTTTACCTGAGAGATTCATAGCAGCTCTAAGGGATGGCAGAAATCAGAACTGGAAAAAATCCCTTATAGGGACGGTTCAAACCAGTTTAGCCTATGGCCCTGTTTATTTTAACGCCTATCCTAATTTGCAAATTTCTTTGAATGATGAGAATTCTCTGAATACTTTAATATTAAGTATAAAATTACATGGTTATGATTATTTGCCTGATACTGAAGTTATATGTATTTGTTATAGAATTCACTATAAACCATTATATACTTTTAACCCTATGTGTAAAATCATGGATTTTAAAAATGAAACGATTCCTTTTGACCTAGAGGATAATATAAAGGATTCTTTATATAAAATCCTCCTTAACTCTTCTCCGGAAAATTCGAGCCAAAATAATAGTGATGGGGAAGAATCCTCTACAAGTGAAGACTTAAAAGTTCTTCATGAAGAAGACTATATGACCTCTTCAGAGGAAGAATGTACATCTTGCCAGATCGGCCAACCTTGTGATAATAAAGACAAGGATGAATTCTATCAGTTATATTCTCAGTTCAAAGACTTGAATATTAATGTCATCAGTAATGATAATTGGATGGAAATTCTCAAGATGATTGATGATCCAAAGCTGAGGTCACAAATTATTGACAAAATTGGTGATACTAGTACTTCCACTGGTAATACTAGTATTCCTAAAAATAATACCTCCCATCATAGTGCTTATACTATGGCAGAAGTAAAGAGACAGTTAAAGCTTAGGTCTCAAAGGGATCATATTCCCACTACAATTCAAGACTTGATTGAGGAGATTAATAATCTCAAAAAAGAAATATCTTCTCTAAAGAATCATAATATGATTCTTGACGAGAGAATTAGTCATATAGAAAATAAAGGTAATGGGAAACAGGTTAGGGTTGAGGATGACCCCCCTGACATCCCTGGAGATAATTTCCCTGAGATCTCCAGTGAGTTTACAAGTAATAAGAATTTATTCTTAGAAACTATCGAGCTAATTACAGCTCATAAACCTTTGGCAAAAATAACGCTTTTTATTGATTATAACTTAAAAAAAGATTTTGTTGCTCTTATTGATAGCGGAGCTGATTTAAATTGTATTCAGGAAGGATTAATTCCATCAAAATATTTTAAAAAAACTACTCATAGTCTTCGTAATGCTAGTGGTCATAAAATGGATATTGAATATAAGATTCCTAAAGCATATATTTGTATAAATAATATATGTATGCCTGAAAGTTTTGTTTTAATAAAAAACATTTCTAACGAAATTATTTTAGGAATGCCTTTTTTCTGTCATATTTATCCCATAACTCTCTGGGATGAGACTGGAATAACAGGTACCTTTGAAGGAAGAAAAATGAGAATAGATTTTATATCTCAACCATTCTCAAAATTCGTTAATGAAGTTAAAGACATGATTTCTTTAAAAAATAAACAAATCAATTTTCTTAAGAGTGAGATTTGTAGTCTTACTATAGAAGCGACTTTACAAAATCCTAAGATCCAAGGAAAAATTGAAATTTTAAAAAATCAATTCTCCTTACAGATATGTGGAGATCACCCAAATGTATTTTGGGAAAGGAAAAAACATGTGGTAAGTCTTCCTTATGAGGAAGAATTTTCTAAGGATAATATTCCCACTAAGGCAAGACCTTGCCAAATGAATTCAGAATATTTGGATTTATGTAAAAGAGAGATTGATACTCTTCTTCAAAAGGGATTAATAAGGCCCTCAAAATCTCCATGGTCTTGCACTGCTTTCTGTGTTAATAAGCACGCAGAGCAAGAAAGAGGGGTACCCAGACTGGTTATAAATTAATAACCCGTAAATAAAGTTTTAAAATGGATTAGATATCCTATTCCTTGTAATGACTCTTCCGGTCATTTCTGCGTATTCTTTTTTCTTGTATTGTTAGAGCCTTCCTGTAGCGGCCCGAAGTCCTTTATGGCTTGCTGGGATTGGTGGTTCAGTGCCCTGGCCGTTCGATTGGTCGTTATGTTCAATTCCTTGTCTTAGAAGCTGAGTATCAAAATCATGCGTATTTGAAAATATTTAATTTAAAAGTTGAATGTGGTAGAAAGTTATATTTTTATTGCTTTCCTAAAATATTTTAAATGTCTATGAAAAATATTTTTGGTATGATACATTTGCATATGTATTTATTTTATAATAATTTTGTAAGTTATTAATATTTTAACGGAGATAGCAAACTTAGTTATGTTGAAAATTATTATTATAATATAGTAGGTTTTTATTTGATATGATTTTCTATTAATTATGACATTCAAAAAGTTATTTATATTTTACTACGAACTTATGCAATATCCAAATATTTATAACGAGATAAAAATTATATGGTGGCACCACCACTTCCACGTGGAAGTGGTGGAGAAGTGCACAAAAGTTATTTTCATTAAGTGATGCCACCTGGATAGCCACTAATCCTTTTCAACAATCTTGCAACCATTTTATTTACAATTTATGTGTGTGTATATATGTAGCATTTAATTTTGGGATTAGAATAAAAGAAAAGAAAAGAGTAGCTTCAACATATATGCAACCATTATTGCTTCAGCATATGTGTAGCTTCCGTACTATATACGTACATAGGTATGGCACATGAAATATTTTTGTGAAAGAAAATTTATTGGAGTTTATTTGATCCCCGAAAGAAATGAATTATTTACGTCAAGTTATTCAAGCCCAAATTCGAGTTTGATTTCGTTTCAGAGGTTTTCGGACATCGTTATTCTAGTAGCTTGTCATCGGATGACAGGTAGGTTACGGTTTATTTTCCCTAGACTCCGCATATATAGGATAAAATTGTATTAATGGGCATCCTTGGGTTGGGTTTATTAGGTCGGTACCACAGACCTTGACCGCTTTATTCATGCCCGCCTACTTTTGTTCCTCCGATGCTTGTAGTACTTGCCGATACGTTTTATTTACCCTTGTGGTCCTGGTAGGCCCTGTTGACTCCTGGAACATAGAAGGTGGGATACCTGGGAATGTCCGCGAATCCCGGGCATAAAAATTAATCCCTTCCTAGCTCGTTATGCTTTGCTGAGTAGCTATGGGCCTGTGCAGGGTCGATAGTTGATTGTGAGCTTGCTGGGCAGCTTTTGTGTTTGATCATCGCATTTCATGCATATAAAGAGGTTTTAAATCCATGTTTTACTACGGTTTTGGCTTCGAGCCTAACTGGCCTATTTCTAAACCTTGCATGGCCCCGTAGGACCATTGTTTTTATGGAAATGAATTGGAAATGGTTTGATTTAACTTGTGAATATTCTTGGGTAAAAGAAAGTAAATTATGATTTAAATACCAGTTTTATGATTAACGCTACACTCGGCAGGGCCAGGGTGCTAGTTGAGTTTTCTTGCTACCCTGAGATAATTTTAGCCTCGGTCGGACCGAGCACCCGAGATGACTTTCTACTATTTAGACCCGGTTATGCCCGGGCACCCTTGGAGGGGTTTTTGAGATATTTTCCCACTACTTTAGTCCTGGACAGGGTCTGGGCATGCTATCTCGAGATGGGTCTCCATCTTGAAATTCGGACTTCCTTCCGGATAACATTTTGATACTGAGTTTTAGTATGGGGTCGGGGACCTCATGGACCTTCCATCCGGGGCCTGGGCTTCGGGCTGCGTGTTCCGGAGGAAGGGTATACGGCGGAGTAGAGGTATACGGGCAGTGTCCTTCCATGGAACCTACCTGCTAGGCCAGATCGGCACCGGAGGAGGTACATACAGAGATACAATTTCACTTGAGATCTTCATGCATCATATCATTCATTGTTTGAGGCTCCACCCTTGTTTGTTGTTTGTTGATTGTACGCTCCGGTAGTATGGGATGCCGGAGGGTTTGTTTTCACTTGTTTATGTTTCTCGGTTGTATGGGCGGCTGGGGGACTGTAGGTAGACACTTGCTATTTACTTACAGAATTGTTCCCTGTTACGGTTAAGTATGAAATTGGTTACTGCTAGACTGTTAGTTTCTGGATTTGAGATTGATATGATTAGTTGAGTTTGATTCATGTTTCTAAGAATGCCTATCATTACTCTTTCTCTCTTCTTCTTACACTTGAGGTTACCGGTATACCGTCCATTTCATAAACTTATTATGTATACACTGTTTTTGCAAGGACCCCAGTTGCGTTGTTTCTTACTTTCACCTGTGCCTATGGTGTATATATTTTGCTTGCTGGCCTCACATGTGGTTTTGTTGATTTCCCTCTGGGCTAGTTCCTGTGTACCTTTCGTTGATTTCTGTGACTACGTGCTTTTGTTCTGTCTGTTACTATGCTTTTATCTTATATGTGCCCAGTCAGCCTATGATACCTACTGGGTACCTTATGCTTCACATTTGGTGCTCACCCTACCCCCGTGTATCTTTGGGTGCAGATCCTAGCGTGAGCCATTGCCGTTAGATCGCTGTGATTCGTGCTTGGAGATCTGTTGGGGACTACTTCAGACTGAGGGTGAGCTCTTGGCGATCGGAGCTTAGCTTTATTTATCTTTTGCTTTATGTACTCTATTACCATTCAGAGATATCTGTATGTATTGTTTGGATCATTTGCACTCCATGTATGTAGTTTTGGCTCTATACTATGATACCAGGTCTTGGGGTTTGGCTTAGTTTCCGCATATTTATATATACATTCCTGTTATCTATTCTCTTCATCTTTCCCCCTTACTTTTGCTTATTAAACTATTCTTTCGCTTATTTGTTAGATAGTAGCCCATTACTAACTATCCTGGGCTATGGGAATTGGTTCGCCTACTGGGGGGTTATAGGTGCCATCATGACCGAGAAATCGGGTCGTGACAGCTTGGTATCAGAGCTCTAGGTTCACCGGTGTCATCGGTATAGGAGCCAATGTCTAGTAGAGTCCTGCAGATCAGGGCGGAGACGTCCGTACTCAATCTTTAGGAGGCTACATGACATTTTAGGAAATTTGACTCTTTCATTGCTTCTGTGTCGTGCGTATAACCCTTGAAGTTTCTGGAAATCTCATTTGTTCTACTTCATTCTTCCGCAGATGGTTCGTACGAGATCATCGGCATCACGACTAGATGATCCTCCCACTCCAGCTGAGGGTCGAGGACGCCCTCGAGCAGCGGCACCTGCTAGAGCTGCTAGAGTTGAGATAGAGCCCGAGCAGCCTATGGATCAGGGGACAGCCCAGGTACCACCAGCTTCAGTACCAGCTCCAGCGCCCATTTCTGTGCCAGCTCCAGTCGCAGCTCAGTCTCCAGATATTCGGGGATTACTATTACAACTTTTGGGTATGATTGGAGAGCGGCCTTCTGAGGTAGCGGATACATCCGCTCAGGGGGTAGCCCTGGGTGCACAGAGTTCAGGAGCGCAGCCTGCTACTACGGCTCTCCGTGCGGAGGTCATTCCAGTCCCATCTGTTGCACAGCCTCTTGCTCCTCGCCCAATTATGACAGAGTCCGAGCAGAAGGCGTTGGGTAGGTTTTTGAGGTTAGCACCTCCGAGGTTTGCTGTTACTTCTGGACAGGATCCACATGACTTTATTACTACTTGTGAGGGGATGTTACATCATTTGGGTTTGTTGGATACTCATGGGGTTGGTTATACTACCTATCAGCTGGAGGGCCCAGCCAAGTTATAGTGGAGGGCCCATGTTGCTTGTAGACCACCATCGTCACCTCTTTTGACATGGTCTGAGTTTTATGAGGCCTTTATGGCCAAGTTCCTACCTCAGAGTGATCATGAGCGTCGCAGGGAGCAGTTTACTCACCTTATACAGGAGTCTATGACTGTCTCGGAGTATGAGACCCATTTTCATCAGCTAGCACCGTTTGGAGCTATGATCATTCCTACCGAGGAAGATAGGATTCGCAGATTTGTATGGGTTTGGAAGCTAGAGATCAGGCAGCCAGCTGAGATATTGATTGCCGGTGGTCGGTCATTTCGGGCTATGGTAGACTGTGTCCGCACTATGGAGGACTTACAGCGACATGATCAGGGGTCCAGAGATAAGAGGCCTCGACATCAGGGTGTCTACAGTAGTTCCAGATATGGTGGTAGAGGTTCTGGCCAGTGGAGCCGGAGTTATCAACCACAGCAGCACCAGGGTCTGTACAGCCGACCTGTTTAGGCTTCCCTTCAGACTTTCGGTAGTACTCAGTTCGAGCAGGGTCAGAGCAGCCATCAGGGCTATAGTGGCCAGTCTTCGAGGGGTACAGTTTCTGGGGCATCAGGCCGTGGTGGTTATACGGGATCTGCTGGTTCATCTTGACTGAGTAGGCCGCCAAGGGCTTGTTTAACTTGTGGTGTGATTGGTCATTTTGCTAGAGATTGCCCTCAGCAGGGTACAGTTCAGTTGGCTGAGCCTTTACGAGCAGTTCAGCCCCCGGCTAGAGGGGGTAGTCGTCAGAGTAGAGGTGGTGCTCTGCGCGGTAGAGTAGGTGGTAGGGATGGCGGTCGGACAGATGGAGGTCGTCGGCAGTTTTACGCGGTCCCTAGGAGACCAGAGGCAGAACCCTCAGATGCTGTGATTACAAGTACGATTTCTGTGTACCATCAGTCTGCTATGGCTTTATTTGATCCTAGATCCACTTGTTCATATGTATCTGCCTACTTTTTTCCTTGGTTTGGGGTTGGCTAGTGAGCTATTATTTGTTCCTGTTTCTGTTTCAACCCCAGTTGGAGATTCTTTAGTAGTGGATCGGATTGTGAGATCTTGTATGTTATCTATTGGTGATTCAGAGACTTGGGGTGATTTGATGATCCTTGATATGCTAGATTTTGATGTGATACTAGGCATGGACTGGTTATCCCCTCACCGTGTGGTCTTGGATTGTTATGCCAAGACCATTACTATAGCCGTGCCCAGTGTATCCCCGGTTGTGTGGCAGGGTTCTGTTAGCCATGCACCCTCTGGGATCATCTCTTGTCTTCGAGCTAGGAAGTTGATTTCCCGTGGGTGTTTAGCTTATCTAGCATATGTCCGAGATGCTAGTGCTGACCCTACTTCTCCTGAGTCTGTTCCTGTGGGTAGAGACTTCCTTGATGTGTTTCCTACCGACCTGCCAGGCCTTCCACCTGAGAGAGATAATGATTTTGCTATTGAGTTAGAGCCGGGCACCAGACCCATTTCTATTTCTCCTTACCGTATGGCTCTGGCTGAGTTGAGGGAGCTAAAGGAGCAGCTCCAGGATCTGTTAGCTAAGGGGTTTATTAGACCGAGTGTGTCACCTTGGGGTGCTCCTGTTCTCTTCGTAAAGAAGAAGGATGGGTCGATGCGCATGTGCATTGATTATCGGCAACTGAATAGGGTGACAGTGAAGAATAGGTATTCAATGCCGAGGATTGAAGGCATGTTTGACCAGCTTCAGGGTTCAATCATGTTTTCGAAGATTGATTTGAGGTCTGGCTACCATCAGTTGAGGATTAGGGCGGAGGACATCCCTAAGACAGCATTCAGGACACGTTATGGCCATTATGAGTTCCTGGTGATGTCTTTTGGGTTGACTAATGCCCCGCAGCCTTTATGAACTTGATGCACATGGTTCTTGGCCCGTATTTGGACTCAT
>QJPP01006643.1:0-11202 GCA_003996215.1 Jaltomata sinuosa
CTGGGGCAAATTGCACGAAGAGTTGGGGCCCCAACTCACTTTTAGCATAACATTTCATTCTCAGATAGACAGTCAGTCGGAGAAGACCATCCAGGTATTGGAGTACATGGGAAGAGCATGTGTGATTGATTTCAGGGGTCATTGGGACCAGTTTCTACCATTGTGTGAGTTTTCATACAACAACAGCTATAATGCCAGTATTGACATGGCACCATTCGAGGAACTCTATGGGAGAGGATATAGATCACCCATAGGGTGGTTTGAGGTAGACTATGTGAAACCTTTGGGCGTGGACTTGGTGAGGGAGGCTCAGGAAAAAATAAGGGGAATTCAGACCAAGTTGTTAGTAGCCCAAAGAAGGCAAAAAGAGTATGCAGATCGTAAGGTAAGGGATATGTCTTTTCAAGTTGGTGAACATGTATTGCTGATGGTATCACCAATGAAGGGAGTAATGCAATTCGGCAAGAAGGGAAAGCTTAGCCCTCAGTACATTTGTCCATTCGAGGTTCTTGAGATTATAGGGCCAGTGGCTTACCGGTTAGCACTACCAGCTAGTTTATCTGGAGTCCATCCAGTCTTTCACGTATCCATGCTGAAGTGATACCATGGGGATAGGGAATATATTATCAAATGGGATTCCATTTTGCTAGACAATGATCTTTAATATGAAGAGGAACTGGTTGCAATTCTTGATCGGGATGTCCCAAAATTGAGGATAAAAGAGATCAGGTCAGTGAAAGTCCAATGGAAGCATCATTCGGTTGAGTAAGCCACTTGGGAAACTGAGAAGGACATGCGGGATAAGTACTCTCACTTGTTTAAGGATTCAGGTACTACTCTTTCCCTCTTTTAAATCTTCTTTTTTGTGTTTGATCATTCGGGGATGAATGATGGGTAAATTTGTATCTATTGTAATGACATGCTCCATCATTATGGGTAAACCATTCGTGCAAAGTTTTGAGTTAAAAAACTTCCAGGTTTGGGAGTTGTAAATTTTTGGCTAGGCTAGCCTCAAATAGATTATGAGCGAGGTATGGTATAGGAAAATTTGGGTGAGGATTGGGTAATATATCTTGGGTTGAGTTATTTGTTTCATTAGCAAAGACCTTAAAGATTTTGGGGGACTTTTTGGAAGTGAATTCGGGTTCATAGAACTCTCGGTATCAAAGTTGACATAAAGGGGTGGTTCTGGAACATCAGGATTTGAAGTGTGTTATAAAATAGGTACTTTTTAGGGATTTTACGAGGTTTTGTCCCATGTCAACCATTAGAGCGGTTGACACTGTGCTATAGCGACTATTGCTATAGCAGAAAAATTCCCACTATAGCGAAAGTCAACGTCGGTCAGCACCACCGTAGTAGTCGATTCTACTATGGTTTTGCTACTATAGTGGTGTACAGACTGCTATAGCAGACTTATTCGGGGTAAATGCTGAAACTTTCCCAAAAATGTTTAGAAACTCTGAAGAACATTTTGGGGAATGACAGACAAAGAGAGGCAATTTTCAGTGATTTTCCACCAAACTCCATCAAAAAGGTAAGGTTTTCATTCCCCATATCTGTATTTTGATTCCCAGACTTTAGAACCTATAATCTCGAGCTTGGGAGAATATTTGGAATGACCTAGGATGATAGAATCTTGTGGAAAAGGGGAATTCTAGGTGTAGAATTCTTGTGTTATGAATATTATCACTTATGCATGATTAAAACACCATTATTTGCTTAATGTAACCGTTAAATGGTAGTTTTTAGGTGAATTAACGGTGGGAAAGCCCTGGGATGGGTTAAATTATCATGGGTGGGCCTGGGTATTAGAATTTAAGTATAATCCGAGTGTTATTTGGCTATTTAAATTGATTGTAGTTATTTGTAATTATTTTTAGACCAAGAACAAGCAAAAGCTTTGGAAAATAGGAAGGCTCCGATCCAGTAAAGTTTTCAAGCTATTCAAGGTAGGTGGTGGTTGTTGTCTTCTAAATGCAATGTGTGTACATGTAACTTTAGCTTAGTGATGTATGTGCTTGCATGCCTTGGGAATGAAGTTTTGAATGTCTAAGTATCCGCATGTCAATTATGTGAAATGAACTTGGTTTTGTTGTTTGTTGGTGTTACAAGTGTATTTCTGTTTATTTAATTATTGACTATTGGATTTTGTGTGACATTGGTTGGCTCGGGTACCACGCCTGGTACAAGATACTATTGGTTGGCTCGGGTACCATTCTTGGTACAGGATACTAATGATTGGCTCAGGTACCATGCCTCGTACAGGTTCTATATTGGTTGGCTCGTGCACCACACTTGGTACGGGTTTAAATATACATTGTTGATTCTATTTTGTCTATGGTTCCATAAGTGGACCGGTTGATTGTGAAATTATGATTGGCATATGGGTCCTTGAGAGGCCAAGTTATTACACTTATATAGGGGGTTGGTCCTTGGGGGGATCGGGCATTGAATACTAACACTTAGATGTTGGGCTAGGGATCCTTAGCGAGTCCGAGTGATGTAAAAAGGGTAAAGTGTTATTGTTTATTGCTCGTTGTTTAAATTGTTGTTGAACCTATTTCATATGGTTGATAACTTAAAAGGTAGACTGAGAGTCTGGAAAATATATTACTGGTTGTTTTACATGTTTGTACTTCTTTACTCAGTTATGGATTATTGTTCATATATTATTTGTTGGAGCTGGCCGATGATCTTACCAGTACACTATGGTTGTGTACTGATTCTGCACTTGCTTTCCTTTGGTGAGTATAGGACATCTTCCAGCAGCTCTGACGCGACCTCAGATTTAGTCCCAGCAATTCAAGATTCCAAAGGTGAGCTGCTTCCTTCGAGCTACCATGGTTTCTTTCATTTTAGCATTATTCCACTTGTTTCAGACTTAAATCTCTATTTTTGGGGTTGCATCCCCATTTCTAGACATTTGGTAGATGTTTTGGTACGATGACTTTCAGTTTCTAGGGGCCTTTTCGCAGAACCTTTTGTTTTAGAACTTTTGGGTTGTGAATGATAGTTTATTTTAATGCAATTGGTTTTGAGCTGTTAGATTCATTAAGTGTTAGGGTGATAATGGGTTCGCTCATCCGAGGGTTTCGGTTGGGTGCCACTCGCGATAGTTTGGGTCATAACAGATACCTACTAGTACGTGTTGTTTGTACTGATACTGCCTTTGCTATGACTTTTGGAGTATAGTCTGGTTGCAGGATCAGTTGATGTTTCTCAGGTGATGACGATGGAAATCTCCAGCAGCTTCTACTCATCTCTTCCCTTGGTGGGAGATGTGTCTTATTTCCTTTTATTTCTCTTAGTAGCTCTTGTACCTATTTAGACTAGGTTCAAGGGATGGTTATCCATTGTATTTAAAAAGAGTTTCATTGTATTTAAATATTTGAGACTGATTTTTTTTATCAAGGCAAATTTCATGTTTTCTTATTGACTTCTGTACATACATCTTATTTGAGTGGTAAGGGTTCTCCTACCTAGGTGGTTTAGAGTAGGTGCCTGCATGATTCAGTAGTTGGGTTGTGATAAATATGCATGGTTGTATATGTTATATGTTTACATGTATTTAAGTATTGTTTGTGCACACCTAATGATCTATTTAATGTCTATATACCCCATATTAATCATGTATTCACTCAATCCTCTTACCTCTATTTTGAACTAAAACAAATTAGAGGGCCCGAATTATGTTGACTAGAAAAGAAACCTAGATATTGTCCTAACTGCTGAAGGCTACAGTTTTGTGTTGGTTGAAATGTGTCCTGAAAAACTGAAATGCCACTAAGGACCAAGTCAAAGCCTATGAAAAGTGGGTTAAGGTTGATGAGATGACGCGGTGTTACATTCTTGCCTCAATCTCGAATGTTCGCAGCATCAACATCAGTCTATGGAGTCTGCTTACGACATGCTCAAAAGTCTTAAAGAAATGTTTGGTGAGTATAATGATTCAGCAAAGCAGACAGACATAAAAGCTCTTCTTACTACAAAGATGGCTGAATGTTCATCTGTAAGGGATCATGTTCTTAAGATGATTGGTCTTCTTAATGAACTGGAAATCCTTGGAGCTAAGATTGATAAGGAATCTCAAGTTGAGATGGTCCTATAGACTTTGCCTGACAGTTTTCAACAATTTCGCTTGGACTATGATATGAACAAGATGGATCTGTCTCTTGTGAAATTATTGAATGAGCTGCAAACGGCCGAGTCCATTATCAAACAATAAACTCCTGTTGTGACAATGAATATTGAAAGAGCTTCTTCTTCTAAGCTGAAAGGCAGACAAAGAAAGAAGAGACCTCACAAGGTTGTGGCACCTGGAACTGCGAATGGTGGTGTGGCTAAGCCTAAAGTCAAGTGCTATCATTGCAATGAGCTTGGGCATCATAAGCAGCAATGTCCTAGATACCTAGCCAAGTTTAACAAGCAAGGTAATTCTTCTTACTTGAATGTCGTTGAAATTTGTTTAGTGACTGTTTCTACAATGTTATGGATTGTAGATTTGGGAGCCACTAATCATGTCTACTTTTCTTTGCAGGGTTTCGAGAAATGCAATGGCTAAGTAAGAATGAAGTTTGCATTTTTCAAGCCAATGGCGAACCAGCACCAGCTTTAGCTTTAGGAGATATTAGTATTTCTTTCAGTAGTTCTAGAATTTCATACTTAAAAGATGTTCTCTATGTACCTTCTATTCGAAGAAATTTTCTTTCAGTTTCAAAATTGATGAATGCTGGTTATAATATTTATTTTGGTAATAACTATGTTGTTATCAAATTTAATAAGCATCTTGCTCATAGAAAATAATGTGAGCATGCTGAATTCGGTCAAGAAGTGGTTGTCCTCGCATTTTGATATGAAAGACTTAGGTGAAACGACTCATATATTTGGGATCAAGATCATGCGAGATTGCAAGCAAAGGATATTAGGCTTGTCCTAAACACTTTATATTGATACTATTCTTATTAGGTTTAGCATGAAAGATTCCAACAAGGGATTCCTTCCCTTTAGACATGGAATTTCTCTATCGAAGGATCAGTTTTCCCAAACGATTGACGAGATGGAGAGGATGAAGATGGTCCCTTATTCTTCTTATGTACAAGGTCTTATGTATGTTATGTTATGCACTAGACCTGACATCTTCTTTGTTGTTAGCATGATTAGTAGATTTCAGTATAATCCTGAAAAAGAACATTTGACTGCGGTTAAGCATATAATCAAGAACTTGAAAAGGACTAGGGATTATATGCTAGTTTTCTGTTCAGGTGATCCAGTGCCCTTTGGGTACATAGATTTAGATTTTCAGTTAGATAAAGATTCTAGAAAATCTACCTCAAGATATGTGTTAACTTAGAAGGTGGAGTCATAAGTTTGAGGAGTATCAAGAAATCATGTGTTGCTGATTCCACCATAGAAGTCGAGTATGTGGCTGCCTCTGAGGCGGCCAAGGAGGTTGTTTGGCTCCGAAACTTTCTAAAAGATCTTGGAGTGATTCCTTCGATTTAAGCACTACTTATACTTTATTGTGATAATAGTAGTGTGGTTGTAAGCTCGAAGGAACCACAAAGTCATAAGAGAAGCAAACACATTGAGAGAAAATATCACCTAATTCGGGACCTAACTCGAAGATATGACGTAATGGTTTTGAAGATTATATCAGAGAACAATTTGGCAGACTCATTTACAAAGAGCTTGTCACAGAAGCCCTTTGATAAGCATGTAGAAAGAATGGCGTTAAAGTTGTAGGTGCATTATTAGGATATACTATTAACCATGCGGTTTAAATAGTCTTATGTTTCATTTTTATGTAAGACTTTTTATTTATTCGGATTAATAAATTCTTGATTTTAAATAGATCATTTCCTTTTGCGTGTGTGTCCTTTGCTTATAAAGTAGATGATTTTGTGCATAAATTTTATGGCTCATGCGCGGAAGAATAAATTATTGATTCTTATAAGTTATACAATTATATTTACAATTAAACATGAGGTTGGACAAACATGTTGATGATTGTAGCATAGAATTAAATATAATTTATTCTTGATTATGAAAATGGTCGCATTCTAACTTCCTGTGCTAGTACACTTTGTGTGTATTGAACAGTGCAAGGAGAGATAGTTGTTTGTCTTCTGAATTTTATGAAACAACTTCTCTAGATTATTAAATGTACTTATACTCTTAATCTTGATATAATTATTGTGATCAATATAATTTATTTATTGTCTTAATCTATCAAAAGGGTGAAACTCTTTTGTGAGTTAATATGTTCCCAATGGGTTGGATGTGACGAATGGAATTTTGAAATACTGATTAGTTGATGGAATCCATGTCTCGACCTTGAGATTGATGATACCCCTTTATATTTTCTTATAAGTTTATGTGAAAACCCTTCAGGTGGATTTTGTATTTGTCACATTAAATAAGTTAAGCGTATGAATAAAGGATTCAATTAATCAATAAATTAAACAGTCCTAAATTTAATTCAGTTGATTGGTATTTGTAATCTTAATATGGGGAGTTAGATAAGGTTTAATGAACAAATTTGAAATTATGTTGAGGATTATAATTACGCATTTTTAGTGAAATAATTTGTAATTAATTATGGTAGGTTAATTCATTCATTTTGTGAATTAATATCATAACTGAAATCCTCACTAATTAAATTTGTGGTCCCTACTATGCCTGATTAATTAATGAACTTGGGAAGGAAGAAATCAATTTTCTAGCAGCAGTAAAATCCTACAGGATTTTGATAAAAATAAACTGGTCTTTCAGAAGGAAAGTTTTACATGTTTCAAATTGGGTTTTCCCCAAAAATGTGTTATGTTACTTGGAGAAGAGGAATCCTATACGTTTTGGTACAAGGGTTTTATATCCTAAAATGTGGTTATAAATAGGACCATCCCTCTCCATACAAAAACCACCTTTTTTGAGAAATAGTACTTGCCCACACAAGTATTCGATACTCGATGATTTTTTAGACTATTGCAGAAGATCGCAGACCTGGAGAACGCACTGGACAATTTGTGTGATAGCTTCAAGAGGTTAGTAATTCATAACATGATTTTATGTTATTGTCTAGTTATTCATGTAAGTTGATTGATCTATATTGCTTTCTTCCACTGTGCATGTTCTATCACCTGAGACATCTGATAATCCATTTTTCACAAGCAGAGCTGCTTTGAACAGAAGAGGCATAGAAGTTGTTGGAAAAAGCTCACGAGCACCAGGTATTAGTGCTGATGTAAGGCCCTTTTTCGCTCTCAAGGAGAATGCCAAAAAAATTATGTTCTATTGTTATAAATCCTCTCTAGAAAAGTGCCTAATTAACTTTTAATAAAAAAATTATTTTATTTTAATAGAAAAATTTTAATCCTAAAGAAACTACACGTGCACGGTGCAACACACGTGTTGTATACTAGTCTTTTGTATATGTTTTTTTTTATGCTCGTATACTAGTTAATTTTATCTCAAGGGACCCATTTATAATATTTGTACCCATCTTTTGCTATTATAACACAAACTATCATTTGAAATTTGTCCTTAGTTTTTCTGACAGCTACATGAACCACATCTTTGAGGAGATCTATAACCTTACGGAATGCAGAGAGTTCATTCATGTCACTGAAATATTTTATCATAAATTATTCACGTTGAGCCCTAACTTTCTGCATCGATCTCTCAATCTAACACAAGCTCATAATTAAGTTATGATATCATTCATCTAAGATCATGGAGATGTGCATCGATACTGAATATATGCAATATAACTCAATTATAATGACAAAGCTATTTTATCTTGACAATGAATTTTTCAATGTCCATAAAGCTAGACGTGCAACACATGTGCCCATAGTCAAAGGCAGATTCAAAATTTGATGACTAAAGGTCACAGCATTATCAAAAATATATTTATTTTTTAGAGATAAAATTTGACAAATGTTCTATCACTCTGCTTTATTGTTTAGGTAACTAACGGACACTATCTGAAAATCAATGAATTTTTTTCTTAATAAAAGCAATAGAAATTTGATCTATTTTTATTTTTATTTTAAATAAAGCCGACATTCATTCATCAATTAATTTTGCCCAAAAATGAGTGAGGATAATATTCTTTTTTTAAATATCATCTTATTTTAATTTAATCAACTAATGGATGTGTAATGACCCTTCCGCTCATTTCCACGTATACGTTTTCCTTGAACCGTTAGAGCTTGTTTATAGTGCCCCAAGTCATTTAAAGCTTGTCGGGACCGGTATTTCGGTGCCGGGTCCATTTGTTTGGCCGTATGATAAGTTTTGAAGCCAAGCAAGTCGGCAAAAGTAATCGTAAGATCTTTAACAAATTTCCTGAACTTTGAGTAAAATGTCTCAGGGCTTTGCTCTCAATATATAAAGAGTTAGAAGTCCCCCAAAATAACAAATTTGAAGGTCTATGAGTCTAGTTTCCAACGCATAAAACCTCACGTCCAACTGATCGCGGAGTAAAAAGTTATGACTGTTTTACCCCGGACTGTCTGGCAGAAAACGGGTTGCGAACCGGGTCGGGTCAAACTCGATTTAAGCCTCAACTTCACGTTTTAAAATGCCATTTCAGTTCCGAAACAGTGAGAAAACATAAGGGGGGGTTCCAAGAGAGTTCTTTAGTATCTAAATCGTGCGATGGTGAGTTGCAAACTTAAATTTAAGAATTTTATTAACATCGCGTGTATTTGAAAATATTTTATTTGAAAGTGGAATTTGGTAAAAGGTTATATTATTATTACCTTTTTAAAATATTTTGTTACGATATAATTGTATATGTATTTACTTTATAAGGTTTTTATACATCGTAATATTTTAACGGAGATAGTAAATTTAGTTATGTCGAAAATTATTATTAAAATATAGTAGGTTTTATTTGAAATGATTTTCTATTAATTATGTTATATTCAAAAAGTTATATTTATTTTACCATGAAATTATATAATACCCGAGTATATACATAACGGGATAAAAACATTTTTAGTACTGCCACCTCCACTCTACGTGGAGGTGGAGGGAGTGGCCAGCAATCCACTAACTATAGTGGTGTCATTCCAATTATAGCTTATCTACCTAACTTATTTGTTGTATATATATTGTGAAGGATTTTAAGAATGTGTAGTAACCTATTCTCTTTAGCTTCTGCATCGTGAGTTTGAATTGGCTTATGAAAATAAATCCAATATACTTTCTGTAATCTACGACGCCAACCGTGCAGGAAATTTTTAGTGGAAAATATATTTTGATTATCTCCGTCAAGTTATTCAAGCCCAAATCCGATTCTGATTTAGTTTTGGATTTTCTCGGAGTGGTTCGAGCTTGGACATCATCTTAGCAGCTTGTCATCGGACGACAGGTAGGTTACGGTTTATTTTCCCTAGACTCCGCATATATAGGATAAAATTGTATTAATGGGCATCCTTGGGTTGGTTTATTAGGTTGGTACCACAGACCTCGACCGCTTTATTCATGTCCGCCTACTTTTGTTCCTCCGTTGCTTGTAGTATTTGCCGATATATTTTATTTACCCTTGTGGTCCTGTGAGGCCTTGTTGACTCTGGAACATAGAAGGTGGGATTTTGGGAGTGTCCGCGAGTCCCGGGCATAGAATTATCCTTCTAGGCTGGTTATGCTTGCTGAGTAGCTGTGGGCCTGTGCAGGGTCGATAGGTTGATTGTGAGCTGCTGGGCAGCTATTGTATGTGATCATACCATTTCCATGCATATAAAGAGGTTTTATCCATGTTTTACTATGGTTTTGGCTTCGGGCCTACTGACACTATTTTCTAAACCTTGCATGGCCCGGGGGGCCCATTTTTTATGGAAATAATTTGGAAATGGTTTGATTTAACTTGTGAATTTCCTGGGTAAAAGAAAGTAAAATTATGTTTTAAATCATCAGTTTTACGGTTAACGCTAGACTCGGCAGGGCCGGGGTGCTAGTTGAGTTTTCTTGCTACTTGAGATGATTTTTAGCCTCGGTCGGACCGAGCACCTGAGATGACTTTTTACTGTTTAGACCCGGTTATTACCGGGCACCCTTGGAGGGGTTTTTGAGACATTTTCCTACTACTTTAGTCCTGGACAGGGTCTGGGCATGCATATTCGAGACTGGGTCTCTATCTTGATACCGGACTTCTTTCCGGACGATATGTTTGATACTGAGTTTTAGTATGGGGTCTGGGACCTCCATGGACCTTGCCATTTGGGCCAGGGGCTTCGGGCTGCGTGTGCCAGAGGAGGGGTATACGGCAGAGTAGAGGTATACGGGCAGTGTCCTTCCATGGAACCTACCTGCTGGGCCGGATCGGCGCCGGAGGAGGTACATAAAGAGATACCATTTCACTTGAGACCTTCATGCATCATATCATTCATTGTTTGAGGCTCCACCCTTGTTTGTTGTTTGTTGATTGTACGCTCCGGTAGTATGGGATGCCGGAGGGTTTGTTTTCACTTGTTTGTGTTCCTCAGTTGTATGGGCGGCCGGGAGACTGTAGGTAGACTCTTTCTATTTACTTGTAGAAATGTTCCCTGTTACGGTTAATTATGAAATTGGTTACTACTAGACTGTTAGTTGCTGGATTGAGATTGATATGATTAGTTGGGCTTGATTCATGTCTCTAAGCATGTCTATCATTACTCTTCTCTCTTCTTCTTATACTTGAGGTTACCGGTATACCGTCCATTTCGTAAACTTATTTTATATACACTATTGTTGCAAGGACCCCAGGTGCGTTGTTTCTTACTTTCACCTGTGCCTATGGTGTGTATATTCTGCTTACTAGCCTCACATGTGGTTCTGTTGATTTCCCTATGGGCTAGTTCCTGTGTACCTTTCATTGATTTCTGTGACTGCTTGCTCTATTCTGTCTATTACTACGCTTTTATCTTATATGTGCCCAGTCGGCCTATGATACCTACTGGGTACCTTATGCTTCTCATTTGGTGCTCACCCCTACCCCCCTGCATCTTTGGGTGCAGATCCTAGCGTGGGCCATCGCCGTTAGATTGCTGTGATTCGTGCTTGGAGATCTGTTGGGGACTACTTCAGACTGAGGGTGAGCTCTTGGCAATCGGAGCTTAGCTTTAGTTTATCTTTTGCTTCATGTACTCTATTACCATTCAGAGACATTTGTATATATTGTTTTGGATCGTTTACACTCTATGTATGTAGTTTTGG
>QJPP01006644.1:0-12196 GCA_003996215.1 Jaltomata sinuosa
CCCGATTTCTCGGTCATGATGGCACCTACAACCCCCGGTAGGTGAACCAATCCCTGTAGCCCAGAACAGTTAGTAATGGGCTACTATCTACCAAATAAGAGAGTAAAACGAATAAAATAGATAACAGGTATATAAATATATACATATGCGGAAACTAAACCAAACCCCAAGACCTGGTATCATAGTACAGAGCCGAAACTACATATATGGAGTGCAAAATAAACCAAAACTATATATACAAATGTCTCTGAATGGTAATAGAGTAAATGAAGCAAAAGATAAACTAAAGCTAAGCTCCGATCGCCAAGAGCTCACCCTCAGCCTGAAGTAGTCTCCAACAGATCTCCAAGCACGATTCACAACGGTCTAACGGCGATGGCCCCCGCTAGGATCTGCACCCAAAGATGCAGGGGGTAGGCGTGAGCACCAAATGCGAAGCATAAGGTACCCAGTAGGTATCACAGGCCGACTGGGCACATATAAGATAAAAGCGCAGTAATAGACAGAATAGAAGCAGGTAGTCACAGAAATCAACGAAAGGTACACAGAAACTAGCCCAGAGGGAAATCAACAGAACCACATATGAGGCTAGTAAGCAGAATATACACACCCAAGGCACAGGTGAAAGTAAGAAACAACGCACCTGGGGTCCTTTGCAACAAACAGTGTATACAAAATAAGTTTACAAAATGGACGGTATACCGGTAACCTCAAGTGTAAGAAGAAGGGAGAAAGAGTAATAATAGGCATGCTCAAGACATGAATCAAACTCAACTAATCATATCAATCTCAAATCCAGAAACTAACACTCTAGCAGTACCAATCTCATACTTATCCATAATAGAGAACCATTCTGTAAATAAATAGCAAAAGCCTACCTACAGTCCCCCGGCCGCCCATACAACCGAGGAACACAAACAAGTGAAAACAAACCCTCCGGCACCCATACTACGGAGCGTACAATCAGCGCAAACAGCCAAATCAAGGGTGGAACTTCGAACATGAATGATATGATGCATTGAAGATTCTCAAGTGCCATAGTATTCGTCTGTATGTACCATCCTCCGCGCGATCCGGCCCAGCAGGTAGGTTCCATGGAAGGACTCTGCCCATATACCTCTACTCCCCCGTATACCCCTCTTCCGGCACACGCAGCCCGTAGCCCCTGGCCCGGATAGCAAGGTCCATGGAGGTCCCAGACCCCATACCAAATCTCAGTATCAGAACATGTATCAAGATAGAGACCCAGTCTCGATATCAAGATAGAGACCCAGTCTCGAATATGCATGCCCAGACCCTGTCCAGGACTAAAAATAGTAGGAAAATATCTCAAAAACCCCTCCAAGGGTGCCCGGGCGTAGCCGGGTCTAAACAGTAAAAAGTCATCTCAGGTGCTCGGTCCGACCGAGGCTAAAAATCATCTCAAGTAACAAGAAAACTCAACTAGCACCCCGGCCCTGCCGAGTCTAGCGATAATCATAAAACTGATGATTTTAAACATAATTTTACTTTCTTGCCCAAAAATCTCCACAAGTGAAATCAACCATTTCCAAATCATTTCCATCAAAAATGGGCCCCCCGGGCCATGCAAGGTTTAGAAAACAGTGCCAGTAGGCCCGAAGCCAAAACCACAGTAAAACATGGATAAAACCTCTTTATATGCATGGAAATGGTATGATCACACACAATAGCTGCCCAGCAGCTCACAATCAACCTATCGACCCTGCACAGGCCCACAGCTACTCAGCAAGCATAACCAGCCTAAAAGGATAATTCTATGCCCGGGACTCGCGGACATTCCCAAAATCCCACCTTCTATGTTTCAGAGTCAACAAGGCCTCACAGGACCACAAGGGTAAATAAAATATAACGGCAAATACTACAACCAACGGAGGAACAAAAGTAGGCGGATATGAAGAAAGCGGTCAAGGTCTGTGGTACCAACCTAATAAACCAACCCAAGGATGCCCATTAATACAATTTTATTTTATATATACGGAGTCTAGGGAAAATAAACCGTAACCTACCTGTCGTCCGACAACAAGCTGCTGGAACAACGATGTCCAAGCTCGAACCACTCCGAGAAAATCCACAACTAAATCGGAATCGGATTCGGATTTGAGACGGAATAAATTGACGTAGATAATTGATTTTCTCATATGAACACTTCTTCTACGGGAAGATATGAATTATATTAAATCACTTGTAGTTTGTGATATTATTGATTATTTGGTGACATCATCTTTTGTACCAAACTAATTCTACAAGTTGTTAACAAATAAAGGCACCATATCGGTGCATAGCCACTACAGTTAGCTTAATATGCTAAAGAGTGGGCAATGTTATATGCTGCCACCTGTTGGTGCTACATGTGCTGGACTATTCCTCCACTTCCACGTGGAAGTGGAGGTGTTTAACACATCCTCAAATGATCCGTTATTTAAATATTCAGGTATTGCGTAAATTCGTGGTATAATAAATATAATATTTTAAATATACCATAATTCATAGAAAATCATTTCCAATAAAACCTACTATATTATAATAATAATTTTCAACATAGCTAAATTTACTATCTCCGTTAAAATATTACGGAGTATAAAAACTTTATAAAATAAATACGTATACACTTATATCGTATCAAATATATTTTTCATAAACCTTTAAAATATTTTAAAAAGGCAATAATAATATAATTTTTACCAAATTCAACTTTTAAATAACGTATTTTCAAACACACGCACGAGGCTAATAAAATTCTTAAGTTTAGGCTCGTAATTCGCCAACGCACGATTTTGATATTCAAGAATTATCTCGGGATCCTCCCTTATTTTTTTTAACTGTTTCGGAACTGAAACGGCGTCTTAAAACGTGAAATCGAGGCTTAAATCGAGTTTAACCCGACCCGGTTCGCGACCCGATTCGTAACCCATTTTCTGCCAGACAGTCCGCGGTAAAACAGTCATAACTCTTTACTCCGAGATCAGTTGGACGTGAGGTTTTGTGCGTTGGAAACTAGACTCGTAGACCTTCGATTTGGTATTTCGGGGGACTTCTAACTCTTTATATACTGGGAGAAAAGTCCCGAGACATTTGACCCAAAGTTCAGAAAATTTGTTAAAGGTCTTACGATATCTTTTGTCGATTTGCTTGACTTCAAAACTCAAACGTGGAAATGACCGGAAGGGTCATTACATATGGAGTTACAAAATAAAGTGTAGCCCCTGGGTCTAACAATGCATAAATATCAAAATGGAAGACTTATAACGTACCTATGACCATATCGGGAGAATCCTCCTGGTCCTGTCGACTCTGAAGAGCATAGAGCCTATTTTGGAGCTGACCACCACCTGTACCACACAAGGCACCCTACGTAGTGGGGGGACTTGCTGGAGCTACTGTAAAACTAGCCTGATTTTGTGGGCAAGTATCCTTACCTTTCTTAGAAACTACTGGACAATCCCTCATCCTGTGGCCTAGCTTGCCACATCCAAATTTCCACTGCCTGCCATACACTCACCCTGGTAGCTCCTACCACACTTCTTGCAAACTGGATGAGTGCGCCTACTAGTGACTGTACCTTGGGGCTTAGAGCCTTGCGCCTTATCCTGCCAGGACATAGGAACTGGAGCACTAACAGAGGATAGGTCTGGAGCTGAAGATTTTTGATGGAACTAAGAGCGGTAACCACCATCTGACCTCTGCTAAGAGTAGTTGAATTCACCTGTTCTAGCTCTTTTGCTGTCTCCCTCCCTCTCTTTGATCTTTTCCTTTTCGATTTATTAGGCATAGGTCACCGACCTGGAGATATCCATCTTCTTTACCAGCATAGCAGTCTTGCACTCCTTGACCATATCATGAGACACACCAGATACAAACTTACTCATACGGGCTCTGGAGTCAGCTACCATCGCCAGAGCATACTTAGACAACTGAGTAAACTTGAGTGAGTAATCCTTCACACCCATATCATTCTGCTTCAAGTTGATAAACTCTTGGACCTTGGCTTCCCCGACTTCAAGTGGGAAAAACCTATCTAGAAATGCAGCCTTTGAAGTGGTTCTAATCCACTAGACCTGCATTAGCACAACGAGACTCCTTCCATTGTTGATACCAAGTATAAGACATTCCTTTCAGCTGGTAAGCGGCTAAGTTTGCACTCTCAACCATAGTGACACTCATAATCTCTGTCACCTTCTGAATATCATCAAGAAATTCCTGCGGATCCTCCTCAGACTTAGAACCAAAAAACTCTGGAGGGTTCATCCGAGTGAAGTCTCAAACCCTAGTTGCGGCAGAGTTACTCTTAGGTGGGGCTGGTGTCATAGCCTACTGGTTAACCTGAGCGATCATGGCTTGTGCAAGCACCTGAAAAGCAGCCCTGAATTTGGTATGAGTGACTTGCTCATTCAAAAGGTCTGCTGGAGCTGCTGGTGCTTGCTGATTCCCGTTTTTCCTTCCGTTAGCTCTTCTGGGAAGCATTTTCTATAACACATAGAACATGAGTTAGAGGGAGGTTTAATAGAGTTCATACTCTATAACACGAGATGGAAAAGAAAGAATGGGTGTTTTTCCTAATGACGTCTTATAGCTCCTCCCCCAAAAGTGTGGCGCGCTTCATACTCATGAGGAAGACTCTACTCGACGCGAATTTCAGACACCCTAGGACACTTGAACTTGATGCTCTGATACTAAGTTTGTCATACCCTAAGTCTACCACCTAGACGTAACAGGGTGCTTAGTGTCACAAGTGACCCCAAGCTAACCCATGGTCTGGCATAACTAGAAAAATTCTGTTTAAAGTGTAATCTGCATGGAAAACTGAACTAATTTAAGTATATAAGTTGGAAAACAATCCAAGGATGTTCTGAATATATAAAGATTATACGAAAACATAATAAGTCTGAAAGTAAATTGACAACTCAATAGCTAATTCTAATTCTATGTTTGAAAGCCTCTAACTGAAGTGAGTTGCTGGGACAAGCCCCCCGCTAACTCTAATAGTCTGAAACTGAAATATAAAACTGAAAGAAGTAAACATAACTATCGCCCTCGAACTATGAGGACTCACCACTGAGTTGCTGAGTAAGGACTGGAAAGTCGCACTAAATGCGGTACAGATGCTGAACGCCTCAACCTATATCATGATAAGATATAGCACAAAAGTATGCATTAGTACTTCGAATATACTTAGCATGCGGGATATATGTAAAGTTGTACAACATAAATACTGAACATGGAAATATATATTGAAGCATGAACTGAAGGATAAACTGAATGCAGTGACAAAGTAACTAACATGCATACTGTAACATACTGAACTGAACAACTAAATTAAATATTGGGTACATGGTCAATGCAATATGAGTATAACTGTGGGATCTACTATTTACCGATATACCCCAGCTGAGCTAACTGTAGGGCATACCTGTAACCCTGGAATGAAGGGTGTTCATACCTTGCCAAGGGTACAAACAAATCTGACATGGATCCACTAAATTGATGTCCACAAGGGACGAGGGTGTACAGCCTAATCTGACAGCTGACCCCTTTCAAACATATGATGGCGCCGTAGTTTTGGGACTTAGGGACTTCTACTAAAGGTCTCAACCTAATATGATAGCTGAGCCTTCATCCCTTCATCTGCTCGGTACTAAGTCTACTCCCAACTGAAGGTAAAGCAATAAATGCATTGAAATGTTGGATAGCTCAAATACTGATAATCATCTGAGAATGCAATATAATAATACTGGAACTGATAGCATTCTAATTATGAAGCATAACTGACTGAATCATCTGACTAGATAGTATAAATTATGAGTACTGAAATTAACACATGTTAGGGTTACTGAACTCTGCACATATGGCTATATAGGTTCCCAATAAAATAAGTAATAAATATCATACAAGTAATAGAATCTGAATTGTAATGAATTAGTAAGTTTAAGAACCCTAGGTCAGAAGAGCCAATTAATAACTGAAGAACTGGATTGAATCTAGGGACTCAATGGGTGGAAAGGACCCATTGATGAAATCTCACATACCTGGAAGAAGATTTTATGGAGGAACCCTTGGATTTTGGGGCTGAACTTGAAAAAGACATCCTGCTTGTTCTTGAGAGGAAACACTCATTTTTCTTTAAGATTTCTCTAAGTGTCGATTAGTTTAGAAATACTGAGGGAAAAAGCGTAATAGTCCCTTTAATTACCCCTAAAATGACTTAGGGTTGGAGTTAAAAGGATTGGAAAAAGACCAGAATACCCTCAACTTAATAGCAGAATTACAAAATTTTCCTTTACTGGATGGGCTACCTGATGAACATCAGACCTGCGATGGCCCATCGGACCCGAGTGTCAGAAAGTTCCAGGCTGGTCTGGCCTCTCGACGGTCCCTACGATGGGTTCCCATGGCCCGTCGCATCCATGACACTCGTGGTGGCTGCCCATCGGGACAGAGGAGGTCTGGGTTGGGGCACTGGTGGTTTCCCACAACGATTCCCACGGCCTGTCAGACTTTGGAAGCCCATGAGGACTTCCGTCGAGCTGAGGTTGGCTATCAGAGCCACTGGGCTCTTCCCACGGTGAGTCTGATGGGCTGTCAGACCTCTGATGCCTATGGGTCAGCCCCTGGGGACTGACACTTGTAGATGAATTTCTGAGTTTTTCTGAGTTTCTCAATTTGAAATGTTGGTCTGAATTTTGGGGTATTGCACAACCATGCTGGTCTGAAGTCATGGGATCATATATTCTATCTCCCCCATTAGAAAACTTCCATATTCGAATGTAAATTAGCCCTTAAGTTCATCCTAAAACTTGACAAGGTCCTAGCATCTAAAGTTACTTTTAAGAATACTACTTCATCATATCGCCTGGAATAACCAACCTTGGGCTTCAATGTAAGTTACTAGCCACATAATGCGATCATTCATACGTTCATCAACACAACTTTCAAGACTAATAATATATTCACTTCAAACTATCTAAGAATCTTCCTAATATCCCTCATCTAGCTATTTTACATAACCAACCCTCATCAAGTTCTTCCTCCATATTCATACTCTTAGACAAAAATACACACGACACAAGTAATGCCAAATTTAATCAATGCATAAACATCATGGAAAGACTTTAATATACCAGTGACAATATCGGGAGATGCTTCAAATTCCTGGCGGCTACCCATAGCATACTAGTGGTTCTGGCCCCCACTTGTTCTTAAAGTAATACATCTACCTACTGGTATGCTCAAAGTGGTATATTCGGCTTTATTTCCCCTGTAGCCTCACTTAGATGATGAAAGCTCCTCTGAATATGGCTCGGATGGCAACACCCATAACAGACACCCTTGCCATAATAACACTCTCCTGCATATTTCTTTCCACATTTATTAAAGGAATTAGAGGGTACGAACCCTAGTGCCTCACTACCCTAGAGCTGGGAATCTTGTGCCCAGAAACTTTGATTATTCTGAAATTTGTAATCATTCCTCAATTCAAGTGCATGTACACTAGAAGATGATGGGGAAGGTCCAGATGACCTCCTAAGATTATGTTCCAACTAGAAGAATGACCTAAATTTCTAGTTTGCATCCTGATAGGTGGAGGCATTTTATTAGCGTTGGCCCCAGAAGGAACCTCGGCACTGGTAGTAGTTCACTGACTGGCAGTCTTTTTTAGAGGCATGATTTGAAATACGTACAAGCACGAATATCACGACCCGATTTCTCGGTCATGATGGCACCTACAACCCCCGGTAGGTGAACCAATCCCCGTAGCCCAGGACGGTTAGTAATGGGCTACTATCCAATAAATAAGGGAACAAGACGAAGAGAATAGATAACAGGGATATAAATATATACATATGCGGAAACTAAACCAAACCCCAAGACCTGGTATCATAGTATAGAGCCACAACTACATACATGGAGTGCAAACGATCCAAAACAATATATACAGATGTCTCTGAGTGGTAATAGAGTACATAAAGCAAAAGATAAACTAAAGCTAAGCTCCGATCACCAAAAGCTCACCCTCAGTCTGAAGTAGTCCCCAACAGATCTCCAAGCACGACTCACAACGATCTAACGGCGATGTCCCACGCTAGGATTTGCACCCAAAGATGCAGGGGGGGTAGGGGTGAGCACCAAATGCGAAGCATAAGGTACCCAGTAGGTATCATAGGCCGACTGGGCACATATAAGATAAAAGCGTAGTAACAGACAGAATAGAAGCAAGCATTCACAGAAATCAACGAAAGGTACACAGGAACTAGCCCAGAGGGAAATCAACAGAACCACATGTGAGGCTAGTAAGCAGAATATAAACACCATATGCACAGGTGAAAGTAAGAAACAACTTACCTGGGGTCCTTGCAACAACAGTGTATATAAAATAAGTTTACGAAATGGGCGGTATACCGGTAACCTTAAGTGTAAGAAGAAGAGAGAAAGAGTAATGATAGGCATTCTTAGAGACATGAATCAAGCCCAACTAATCATATCAATCTCAAATCCAGAAACTAACAGTCTAGCAGTAACTAATTTCATACTTAACCGTAACAGGGAACAATGTTGCAAGTAAATAGCAAAAGTCTACCTACTGTCCCTCGGCCGCCCATACAACCGAGGAACACAAACAAGTGAAAACAAACCCTCCGGCATCCCATACTACCGGAGCATACAATCAACAAACAACAAACAAGGGTGGAGCCTCGAACAATGAATGATATGATGCATGAAGATCTCAAGTGAAATGGCATCTCTGTATGTACCTCCTTCGGTGCCGATCCGGCCCAGCAGGTAGGTTCCATGGAAGGACACTGCCCGTATACCTCTACTCCACCGTATATCCTTCCTCCGGCACACGCAGCCCGTAGCCACTGGCCCGGATGGCAAGGTCCATGGAGTTCCCATACCCCATACTAAAACTCAGTATCAAAACATGTCGTCCGAAAGCAAGTCCGGTATCAAGATAGAGACCCAGTCTCGAATATGCATGCCCAGACCCTGTCCAGGACCAAAGTAGTAGGAAAATATCTCTAAAAAACACCCCTCCAAGGGTGCCCGGGCATAACCGGGTCTAAATAGTAGAAATTCATCTCAGGTGCTCGGTCCGACCGAGGCTAAAAATCATCTCAAGTAACAAGAAAACTCAACTAGCACCCCGCCCTGCCGAGTCTAGTGTTAATCGTAAAACTGATGATTTAAAACATAATTTTACTTTTTTTTAACCCAGGAATATTCACAAGTTAAATCAAACCATTTCCAAATCATTTCCATTAAAAACGGGCCCCCCGGGGCATGCAAGGTTTAGAAAATGGTGCCAGTAGGCACGAAGCCCAGACCGTAGTAAAACCTGTATAAAACCTCTTTATATGCATGAAAATTGTATGATCAAACACAATAGCTGCCCAGCAGCTCACAATTAACCTATCGACCCTGCACAGGCCCACACCTACTCAGCAAGCATAACCAGCCTAGAAGGATAAATCTATGCCCGGGACTCGCGGACATTCCCAAAGTCCCACCTTCTATGTTCCAGAGTCAACAAGGCCTCACAGGACCACAAGGGTAAATAAAATATATCGGCAAATACTACAAGCAACGGAGAAACAAAAGAAGGCGGACATGAATAAAGTGGTCGAGGTCTGTGGTACCAACCTAATAAACCAACCCAAGGATGCCCATTAATACAATTTTATCCTATATATGCGGAGTCTAGGGAAAATAAACCGTAACCTACCTGTCGTCCGATGACAAGCTCGAACCTCTCTGAAAAGAAGCTCCGAAACGAAATCAAACTTGAACTCGGGCTTGAATAACTTGACGTCGATAATTGATTTTCTTTCCGAAATTAAACATAACATCAAAATATAATTTCTCTACCAAACTCCTCTAATGTTCTATATATATCCATAATGGAATAAAGAGCTAAATGTATATATATAAGTGTGCACGTAAACAGCTACTAAACCAAACAAGATAATGACCTTTACTACATTAATTAATTAATTAATTAGTGTATGCCACTAATTCCACTATGAAAATCCCACCAGTCACTTAGCCATGTATTACACCTAGCAGCTACAATATGTTGGCTGCTTTGCCTCACCTCCACGTGTTGTGGAGGTGGCAACATTTTAATATTTCCAGCCCGTTATGTATGTATTCGGGTATTGAATAAATTCGTGGTAAAATAAATATAGCTTTTTGAATATACCATAATTAATAGAAAATCATTTCAAATAAAACCTACTATATTATAATATTAATTTTTAACATTACTAAATTTACTATCTCCGTTAAAATATTACAATGTATAAAAACCTTATAAAATAAATACATATACAATTATATCATAACAAAAATATTTTTCATAAACCTTTAAAATATTTTTAAAAGGTAATAATAATATAGCTTTTTACCAAATTCAACTTTCAAATAAAATATTTTCAAATACACGCGATGTTAATAAATTCTCAAACTTAGGCTCGCAACTCACCAACGCACGATTTTGATACTCAAGAACTCTCTTGGAATCCTCCCTTATATTTTCTCACTGTTTCAGAACTGAAATGGCATTTTAAAACGTGAAGTTGAGGCTTAAATCGAGTTTGACCCGACCCGGTTCGCGACCCGGTTCGCAACCCGGTTTCTGCCAGACAGTCCGCGGTAAAACAGTCATAACGTTTTACTCCAAGATCAGTTGGACGTGAGGTTTTGTGCGTTGGAAACTAGACTCGTAGACCTTCGATTTGGTATTTTGGGAGACTTCTAACTCTTTATATGTTGAGAGAAAAGCCCTGAGACAATTTACCCAAAGTTCAGGAAATTTGTTAAAGGAACTTACGATAACTTTTGCCGACTTACTTATCTTCAAAACTTATCATACGACCAAACAAATGGACCCGGCACCGAAATACCGGTCCTGACAAGCCTTAAGTGACTTGGGGCCACTACAAACAAGCCCTAACGGTACAAGGAAACCGTATACGTGGAAATAACCGGAAGGGTCATTACATCATCCACTACTAAAAAGGACTTTCGTCCTCGAAAGTCAAGGTCAAGGGGGTACCTGAAGGCTCAAACAGCTGAGGATACTGGGCCCGCATATCTCTCTCGGTCTCCCAGGTAGCCTCCTCGACTGGACGGTGCCTCCACTGAACCTTAACAACCGGGATCTCTCGAGACCTTAATCTCCTGACATCTCTGGCCAAAATAGCTGTCGGCTCCTCAACAAAGGCTAAACCCTCACCCAACTGAACTGAATCCCACTGCATCACATGAGACTCATCTGGGACATACCGACGCAACATCGAAACATGAAATACAGGATGTATAGGTGAAAACATCGGAGGCAAGGCTAGCTGATAGGCAATGCTACCAACCCTCTAAAGAATCTCAAACGGCCCAATGTACCTGGGGCTAAGCTTGCCCCGCCTACCAAATCTCATCACGCTCTTCATGGGCGATACACGGAGAAACACCAAGTCACCGACACTAAACTCCAAGGCACGAAGCCTACGATGAGCATAACTCTTCTGCCTGCTTTGAGCTGCCAGGAGTCTGTCCTGAATCACTCGGACTCGGTCTAAGGAATCTCGAAGCAAATCTGTGCTCTGTGGCCCAGCACTAAAACCATCAAACCAACCTACCGGTGATCTGCAATGCCTGCCATATAAAGCCTCAAAAGGTGCCATGCCGATACTCGAATGGAAGCTGTTATTATAAGCAAACTCTGCCAAGGGAACAAACTGATCCCAAGAACCTCCAAAGTCAAGAACACAGGCTCGAAGCATGTCCTCCAAAATCTGAATGGTCCTTTCGGACTGGCCATCTGTCTGAGGGTGGAAAGCGGTACTAAGATGAACCTCTGTACCCAAATCTCGCTGAATAGCCCTCCAAAACTGAGATGTGAACTGAGTGCCGCGGTCTGAAATAATAGAAGCTGGGACCCCATGCAATCGAACAATCTCATGAAGGTAGATCTGAGCTAACCTCTCTGCACCATAAGAAGTCTGAACCGGCAAGAAATGTGCTGACTTAGTCAGCCTATCAACAATCACCCATATGGAATCAAACCTATGAGAAGTACGAGGCAAACCAACAACGAAGTCCATAGTAATCCCTTCCCACTTCCACTCAGGAATGGGAAGTCGCTGCACATATCAAACCACGCAGGTCCTGCATGTTGCTCGAA
>QJPP01006663.1:0-14159 GCA_003996215.1 Jaltomata sinuosa
AAAGTTCGAGTTAAAGAAATGCCTCGTGTAACACCTCGCCCGTTTGGAAGGTTTAAAGTAACCCGTGCCTTTGGGGTAAGACTAATAGTGTCTAATATACTAAGAAGGATGTTTTATGAGATATTGTAATGGAAAAATGGTCGTATGATAAGTTTTGAAGTCAAGCAAGTTGCGAAACAAAAGTCGGAAAACGTTATTGTAAATTCCTTTAAGGAATTCTCTTCAAATTTGGGTTAAATGTCTTGGAGTGTTTCTCCCTATCTATAAAAAGTTAGTGGTCCCCCAATATACCAAATCGAAGATCTACGAGTCTAGTTTCCAACGCACTAAACCGTTCGTTCATACGACTTCAGAATAGAGAGATATTCACATTTTTGTAAGACTGCACAAGCAGACACGTCAAGGTGGGGCCCACATCCTAAGTCGGTTTGCCTTTATAAATCAGCTTCTCCTTCGTTTTAAACCCATAAAAACAGACCAAAACCTTACAAAATCAGATATAAACCTTAGAAGTAATCCATGGACCGTGATCCTTTCAATTCGAAAGTTTAACGGAAGTTGCTCTACGTCGCGAGCTCATCGTCGTGGTATAGTTATCTCGTCGTTTTGGCTCCGTTTATTGCTACTGCAAGGAGGCAGTTCATGGAACTGATATTTTTATGGTATTATCATTTGATTATCTGAAGGTAAGGGTTCTAAATCCTCGACTCATTCTTAATTTGAGCTTTAGAATCAATTTCGAGGAGAACTTATCGTTATCGGCATGTTTGTCGTGTTTTCTTGCCGTATATTGTTACTTCTCGTGGTGGGACCTTATAACAACATGTTTAGCTTGGTATTTCAAAGCTTTTTGTCGAGGTAACCTTCCTCGTATGACCCTCCTTCGTTATTATATGTTCTAGTATTGTTTGATGGATTTCTGAGCCACGAAGTGGTATTTTGGATCTGTGGCTCTGGGAAGCCCCTTTGTCATATTAAATTGGGTTGTTATTGTTGTATGTTGATGGTGTTAAGGTGTTGGAGGTACTGGGAATTTGTGTGATTCTTATTGGAGTCACGTACGATAGTTATTGGATTGAATGACATAAAGTACGCCTTTAAATAGTGCCTCGGGAGCTCGTCGCTCCTTTGAGATGTGGGTTGCATATTATTGTTGGATTTAGCTGCCATTTTTTATTGTTATTGGCCTTATTTTATGCTTTGGAGTTGGATGGTCGCGAGTGTGACATTAACACCTTATCAAATGGCTATGCCTCGTTCTTGCAGCCTCGTCGATTCTAGCAATTGTTCCATTACCTTGGTTGGTCAGGCTTCATAGAGATGCCTTTGGGGCTTCAGTTAAAAGTATTCTTTTGTGATTTGGAGCTTCCAGGAGCAGTTCGAGTCTGGACGATGCCATTCCCGCAGCTAGTCATCGGATGACAGGTAGGTTATGGTTTTCCCCTATCTAGACTCTGCGTATATAGGCTATAACTGCATTAATTAGCATCCGTGGGTGGGTTATTATAGGTTGGTACCCCAGACCTTGTCCACCTTGTTCGTCTGTTATTTCATGCGTTGTTTGTAGTATTCGCGTAGTATTGTATATTACCCTTGTGGTCCTGTGTGGTCTTGTATTGACTCTGGAACATATATGGTGGGCTATTTGGGAATGTCCGCAAGTCCTGGACATAGAGATTATCCTTTTAGGCTTGTTATGTATGCAAAGTAGCTATTGGGCCTATGCGGGGCTGATAGGAGTTGTTGTGAGCCGTTTGGCTACTTTTATATTTGTGTGCGAGCATATCATCCGTGAAAAATGTTTTCCCCTGCATGTTTTACTACAGTTTTGGCTGCGAGCCACTACTGATAGTTTTCCTAAATCTGCATGGCCCTGGGGGCCCTTTTTTGTACTGTTGATGATAGAAAAGGGGATTTTTGGATGTTTTTGCACTAATTTTATTACTGGTATTAGTCTCTGCGGGGTAGAGCACCAGACTTGATTTTATTACTGATACTAGTCTCTGCAGGGCGGAGCACTAGACTTTATTTACTACAGTTTTAGACCCGGTTACGTCCGGGCACCCTTGGAGGGGTTTTTGAGGCATTTTCTACTACATTAGTCCTAGACGGGGTCTGGGCATGCATACTTGAGACTGGGTCTCTACCTTGATCCCGGAATTGCTTCCAGATGACATGTCTTGATACTGAGTTTTAGTATGGGGTCGGGGACCTCCATGGACCTTGCCGCTCTGGGCCTGGGGCTTCGGGCTACGTGCGCCAAAGGGAAAGGTATATGGTGGAGTAGAGGTATACAGGCTGAGTCCTTCCATGGAACCTGTCTGCTGGGCCTGATTGGCACCGGAGGAGGTACATACAGAGGTTCTATTTCACATCATATTATATCATGCATTGGATTCCACCCTTGTTTGCTGTGTGTTCAGTGTACTCTCCGGTAGTATGGGATGTCGGAGGGTTTGTTTTCAATTGATTGTGTTCCTCGGTTGTATGGGCGGCCATTGGGACTGTAGGTAGACTATATTTACTCCTGTTTTTATTTAGAGCTTGTCTTGGCACCCGGTTCTTGAAAGATTAGTGATGGCTAGCCTGTTGAGGCTTTGGTTGTGGGATTTTTCATTATTGAAAGGTCTTTAGAGTCCTATCTTATTGAGGCACTTTTGTGTGGCCTTCTGAGCAGAGTGTGAGACTCTGGTTCTATTCTTGTGGGAAGCTGAGTGGTATCTCTCGGTTATTGTGGCCTAGTTATTTCATCCTAGGGTTGTACTTGTGAGGTGATTCCCTGGTTATGCTATCATGTGATTGGATTGGTGTTATGATTTCCTTATACTGGTTGATTCTATTTTGAGTATGTTATACTGCTCTCCATCTTTTCCTTCTACTTGAGGTTATCGGTATAGCGCCATTTTCTCAACTCTCTCTCTACTTACTTATATTGTTGTACAAGGACTCCAGGTGCGTTCTTCTTTCCTTCACCAGTGATTATGTGTGATTGTATCTCTGTGCTAGCATGTGTTACTTGAAGCTTTTGGTTATGGATGATCTGTGCTAGCTCCTTGTGCCTTGCTTATTGCCTCAGTGACTGCTTTCTTGCTATCTCTTACTTATTGCTTTTATATCTTATATGCGCTCAGTCGGCCTATGATACCTACAGAGTACCCATGGTTTTGGTGCTCATACTACACTTCTGCACTTTTTTATGCAGATATTAGCTGAGCTTTCGCCGTTGATCACATTAGAGACTCGTGCAACTTTTGGATCTTTGAGACTAGGGTGAGCGCCTGATGGTCGGGGCTTGTCTACATCTCATTTGTTATATTGTTGCTCCTTGTACTTTCGGAGGCAATTTATGTTGTATTTTGTTACTTCTAGCACTTGTATTCTATTAGAAGCTTCTGTACTGTCGATACCAAGTCTTGGGGTTGGTGTAGTTTCCTTTATGTATTTATATTCGAGTTTTGCTTTCGCTTATTTCTGCTTGCTGGTGCATTTTGGTTAGGCAGTAGCCCATTACTAACCGTTCTGGGCTACGGGAATTGGTTCGCCTACTGGGGATTGTAGGTGCCATCATGACTTGAGAAATCGGGTCGTGACAGCATGGTATCAGAGCTCTAGGTTCACCGGTGTCATGGTACAGAAGCAAGTGTCTAAGTAGAGTCTCACAGATTGATATGATGACATCCGTATCCTATCTGCGGGAGGCTACAAGGCATTGTTAGGAAATATTTCATCTTCTTGGCTCCTGATCGTGTGTTCCTGGCTCTATTGACTTCTAAACTTTGGTTGTTCATTCATTCTAAGATGTCTCATACGAGTGCGATAGCGGTTGGTGCCGAGGCTTCTATGCGTGTTGCTTCAATGCTTCCATTAGCGCCAGGACTCCAGAATGAGGGTTTACTCCACTAGATAGGGGGTGTGGGGTCATCCCAACCTCCGATTGGATTTAGAGCAACCTCAGCGCCTCAGGACACCGTGGCTAGGACTCTGAGTCCTCCGGTGAGTGTTTTAGTACCTGGTTCTATGAGTGGTGCTTCAGTTATAGTTGAGCTTCTAGTTCTTTAGCAGGGTTGTCTGTCGGTATTGGAGTACGAGGCGAGATTTTCCCATCGGATTTCATCTGGTATAGGCTGTTTTTGGTGTGGTGAGCATGGGCACTTTTCTAGGAATTGCCCCAGGATTGTGTATCCCAGACAGCCTGGTTGTTATCATTGTGGAGAGATTGGTCACCTTTATAGGGCTTGTCCCCGGCGAGGGCCGGTTAGGCCTTTAGTTTTGACTACTCAGTCCAGAGTTATATCCCATCAGCTTGATACTCCTCTTGGTGGGCCAGAGGTAGAGGTTCCTGATATCGTTGCTCTAGGTTAGGCTTTTGCTACCTTCGACTTGTGATAGTCCTGCTCGTGTTGTGACTCTATCCCTTCTTTCGTGTAATTGCTTATATGTCTACCTGCTACTTATTTAAGTTGTTTGGCTACCCAAATTGTAGTATCAATATGTTGTTTTATTGGTAGTTTATTCTTCAGTAGGGGATGGGGGTAAGTTAGCCTTGAGAGGTGTTTTCCCGGAGTTGTAGCTCGTGGGTAGTTCTTGTCAGTCTGTTTCTAGTTGGGTTATCCCTGTTTCATTGTGATTTTGGACTTGTGGTTGAGTTGCCCTTGTTGAGCGGTCCTAGATGGTTGTTGCCTAGGCCGTTATCTAGCGTGGCTAGAGATCCGTGTGATGGTTTGGTGTATTACCTGTAGTTGGGCTGGAGTTGAGATTTTGCCTCAGTTGGGAGATATTGGTTATGCTAGTGTGCATAGATTGGTTTGGTCTCCCGAGTGTCTAGAGTCGACCCTCTTTGTTGATTAGTTTAGGAGGTTGGCAGGTATGTGGGTTGTTCCCATAGTCCCCTCGACTTCCTGGTCCGTTGGGTGTTTTGTTGTATCCCTAGCTCCAGTTGGAACGAATCTTGATCGTAGTTCTTTCGATGAGCTCTAGATGTTGGCATTGTGATTGGGTCTTGAATTTAAGCACTCCGACTAAGTGTTGATCGTAACCTCGTGGTTAGGTTGTATTTGTGGGCATTTCAGGTGAGTTGGGCATTCGGCCCATTCTTCCTGCCTTATTGAATTTGACGTGTAGCTATGAGTAGTAAGGTAATGGCTTCAGGTTCTTATTCGAGAAAGGATTTGCAATGTTTAATATGTGCTAAGGAAAGATTTTTATTTAGTTGAAAAAGAAGGAAGATGAAGCTTTGTTTGTGTTTATGTGTCCTCGTAGTTGCCTGAGGTGGAGATGAAAGTTTGCTTTGGGATTGTGTGTCAGTGATTTGATTCAGCCGTCTACACATTGCCGTAGGTTTTCTATCAATTGATTTTTGTTTCAGTAGCAACTGCGGTATTGGTAACTTGCATATTCAGGCCTAGTTGGCTTGGGTTCTTAAGGGTTCATTGGCAGTATACGGGTTCGACCAAGGTTTTAGTTGGCAGTTTTGAAAGTTGGGGTTCAGAATCATGGCTTGGTAGGTTACATCGAATGGTTCGTGGTAGTTTCTATTTGGTTGCAGCATCCTAGTTCCAGGAGGCAGTGGGTGCGGGCAACTTAGCTTCTTTACTTCAGTTGTGGATGCAGCTATTGGCCTTGGACACCTAGTCCTTGGCTAACCTCTGCAAGAGGCGAGATATTCTAGATTTCAGCAGTGTTCTAGTTAGTACGAGGTTCTTCTACCATGGTTGGACAGACTCTGCGGCGTAAGTTTGAGCTTCAGCAGTGGTGTATGCTTTATGTGGTCAGCTTGTGCGGGTTGAGACTAGCGAGGCTATTTTGAGCTCTGATGATACGTAGAGACTAATTATAGCCATTCATTTGCCCAGGATTTGAAAGCTTATTTAATTGATTCCTCCAGAGTTGTTGTTTATGTGGGGTTCCACTGTTGGTTAGACTCGGCCAGTATGGACTAGAAGTTTGTTATGATATATGCTTCGAAGTGGTTGGTGTTTGCAAAACCAGTAGAGCGGTTGATTCGAGCCAAAGGAATGAATTGAAAGTATATGCAAAAATTTCTATGGCTAGATGGTAACTTTGAACCCCATGCACCTTTTTCCTTTGCCTTCAGGTTGTTTGGACTTGATATTTGTGGCGTGGTGGACTTCTTCCTGAGGTGAGATTCGTAAGGCAATTTCACATTCAAATGGTGTTCGAGTGTTCGGAGTATCAGTAGTGTTTTCTAGAGTTGGGAGCTTGGATCATGGTTACAGACTTCGTGGTAGGCTTACCATACTTCTTGCAGGATCATGGTTTTGGTTTGGGTCTTTTGGGCAGGTTGCCCTGGTTCATTCACTTTCAGCTGATTCAGACCTGGCACGGTTCAGTTAGCGAATTTGATGTTAGAAAAAATATTAGTTCGTTGGTTGGTGGTCAGTCAAGGCAGGTAACTTTAGTTTCAATAATATGCTATAGGTTGTTATCTTGGATGGCAAAGGCTAGTAGCCTATATATTGGCTTAAAACGCATTTGAATAAAATGGGTGACTTCGTTCGTGGTAAAGTATAAGCAGGAACTATGGATCTCTGGTGTGTCAGTTTATTCTTCGAGGGTGGTTTGAGTGTTCAGCTTGTATGCAGTTTCCTTTTTGTGGTGCTAAAGGATTTTGTTCAGAAAAAAAGGGGACTTTTGCAGAACAACGGGTTCATGAGTTAGAGTTTTGGGTTGATGGATTTTCTGGTAAACTTGGTATAGTTTTAAGGATTCGAGTTTTGTGTGTTGATAACATTGGTGCTCTGGTTTTGGTGTTGTGTAGGTTCTTTTTGGTTAAGATTCTCGAGGTTCAGTTTGGGTTGGCAGATCTTTGGAGGTTGAAATCTAGCTTGGCTAGTAAGAAATTAAGGCTTGGTTGCTTTCTTTGGTTCTGTTCTATTGGGTGCCATCCGAACGCGGAGGTTACCCGGGTTGTCCGAGAGAGTAGTACGGGTGTGGTATCTATTGTTCTTAAATCTCTGGTATTTTCTTCTTTCTTGACTTTCGGGGACGAAAGTCTTTTTAGTAGTGGATGATGTAATGACCCTTCCGGTCATTTACACATTTTCGCCTTTCTTGTACCATTAGAGCTTACTTGTAGCGGCCCAAGTCATGTATGGCTTATCGGGACCGGTAGTTCGGTGCCCGGGCCATTTGTTTGGTCTTTATGGCCGTTCCTTCTTTTAGAGCTTTAACTTTGGAAATTGTTGACTTCCATCAACATTCTTGGTAATATCAAAGAATTAAACCAAGGTTCTTGGTCAAAGGAATCCCTTACTCGAAAGTTCGAGTTAAAGAAATGCCTCGTGTAACACCTCGCCCGTTTGGAAGGTTTAAAGTAACCCGTGCCTTTGGGGTAAGACTAATAGTGTCTAATATACTAAGAAAGATGTGTTATGAGATATTGTAATGGAAAAATGGTCGTATAATAAGTTTTGAAGTCAAGCAAGTTGCGAAACAAAAGTCGGAAAACGTTATTGTAAATTCCTTTAAGGAATTCTCTTCAAATTTGGGTTAAATGTCTTGGGGTGTTTCTCCCTATCTATAAAGAGTTAGTGGTCTACGAGTCTAGTTTCCAACGCACTAAACCGTTCGTTCATACAACTTCAGAATAGAGAGATATTCACATTTTTGTAAGACTGCGCAAGCAGACACGTCATGGTGGGGCCTACATCCTAAGTCGGTTTGCCTTTATAAATCAGCTTCTCCTTCGTTTTAAACCCATAAAAACAGACCAAAACCTTACAAAATCAGATATAAACCTTAGAAGTAATCCATGGACCTTGATCCTTTCAATTCGGAAGTTTAACGGAAGTTGCTCTACGTCGCGAGCTCATCGTCGTGGTATAGTTTTCCCGTCGTTTTGGCTCCGTTTGTTGCTACTGCAAGGAGGAAGTTGGTGGAACTGATATTTTTATGGTATTATCATTTGATTATCGGAAGGTAAGGGTTCTAAATCCTCAACTCATTCTTAATTTGAGCTTTAGAATCAATTCCGAGGAGAACTTATCGTTATCGGCATGTTTGTCGTGTTTTCTTGCCGTATATTGTTACAGATCGTGGTGGGACCATATAACAGCATGTTTAGCTTGGTATTTCAAAGCTTTTTGTCGAGGTAACCTTTCTCCTATGACCCTCCTTCGTTATTATATGTTCTAGTATTGTTTGATGAATTTCTAAGCCACGAAGTGGTATTTTGGATCTGTGGCTCTGGGCAGCCCCTTTGTCATATTAAATTGGGTTGTTATTGTTGTATGTTGATGGTGTTAAGGTGTTGGAGGACTGGGAATTGGTGTGATTCTTATTGGAGTCACGTACGATAGTTATTGGATTGAATGACATAAAGTACGCCTTTAAATAGTGCATCGGGAGCTCGTCACTCCTTTGAGATGTGGTTTGCATATTATTGTTGGATTTAGCTGCCATTTCTTATTGTTATTGACCTCATTTTATGCTTTGGAGTTGGCTGGTCGCGAGTGTGACATTAACACCTTATCAAATGGCTATGGCTCGTTCTTGCAGCCTCGTCGATTCTAGCAATTGTTCCATTACCTTGGTTGGTCAGGCTTCATAGAGATGCCTTTGGGGCTTCAGTTAAAAGTATTCTTTTGTGATTTGGAGCTTCTAGGAGCATTTCGAGTCTGGACAATGCCGTTCCCGCAGCTAGTCATCGGATGACAGGTAGGTTATGGTTTTCCCCTATCTAGACTCTGCGTATATAGGCTATAACTGCATTAATTAGCATCCTTGGGTGGGTTATTATAGGTTGGTACCCCAGACCTTGTCCACCTTGTTCGTTTGTTATTTCATGCGTTGTTTGTAGTATTCGCGTAGTATTGTATATTACCCTTGTGGTCCTGTGTGGCCTTGTATTGACTCTGGAACATAGATGGTGGGCTATTTGGGAATGTCCGCGAGTCCCGGACATAGAGATTATCCTTTTAGGCTGTTTATGTCTGCCGAGTAACTATTGGTCCTGTGCAGGGCTGATAGGAGTTGTTGTGAGCCGTTTGGATACTTTTATATTTGTGTGCGAGCATATCATCCTTGAAAAAGGTTTTCCCCTGCATGTTTTACTACAGTTTTGGCTGCGAGCCACTACTGATAGTTTTCCTAAATCTGCATGGCCTTGGGGGCCCTTTTTGGTACTGTTGATGATAGAAAAAGGTATTTTTGGATGTTTTTGCACTGATTTTATTACTGGTATTAGTCTCTGCAGGGTAGAGCACCAGACTTGATTTTATTACTGATACTAGTCTCTGCAGGGCGGAGCACTAGACTTGATTTACTATTGTTTTAGACCCGGTTACGCTCGGGCACCCTTGGAGGGGTTTTTGAGGCATTTTCTACTACTCTAGTCCTAGACGGAGCCTGGGCATGCATACTTGAGACTGGGTCTCTATCTTGATCCCGGACTTGCTTCCGTATGACATGTCTTGATACTGAGTTTTAGAATGGGGTCAGGGACCTCCATGGACCTTGCCGCTCAGGGCCTGGGGCTTCGGGCTAAGTGCGCCAGAGGGAAAGGTATACGGTGGAGTAGAGGTATACAGGCTGAGTCCTTCCATGGAACCTTCCTACTGGGCCTGATTGGCACCGGAGGAGGTACATACGGAGGTTCTATTTCACATCATATCATATCATGCATTGGATTCCACCCTTGTTTGTTGTGTTTTCAGTGTACGCTCTGGTAGTATGGGATGCCAGAGGGTTTGTTTTCACTTGATTGTGTTCCTCGGTTGTATGGGCGGCCGTTGGGACTGTAGGTAGACTATATTTACTCCTGTTTTTATTTAGAGCTTGTCTTGGCACCCGGTTCTTGAAAGATTAGTGATGGCTAGCCTGTTGAGGCTTTGGTTGTGGGATTTTTGATTATTGAAAGGGCTTTAGAGTCCTATCTTATTGAGGCACTTTTGTGTGGCCTTCTGAGCAGACTGTGAGACTCTGGTTCTATTCTTGTGGGAAGCTGAGTGGTATCTCTCGGTTATTGTGGCCTAGTTATTTCATCCTAGGGTTGTACTTGTGAGGTAATTCCCTGGTTATGCTATCTTGTGATTGGATTGGTGTTATGATTTCCTTATACTGGTTGATTCCATTTTGAGTATGTTAGACTGCTCTCCATCTTTTCCTTCTACTTGAGGTTACCGGTATAGCGCCATTTTCTCAACTCTCTCTCTACTTACTTATATTGTTGTACAAGGACTCCAGGTGCGTTCTTCTTGCCTTCACCAGTGATTATGTGTGATTGTATCTCGGTGCTAGCATGTGTTACTTGAAGCTCTTGGTTATGGATGATCTATGCTAGCTCCTTGTGCCTTGCTTATTGCCTCAGTGACTGCTTTCTTGTTATCTGTTACTTACTGCTTTTATATCTTATATGCGCTCAGTCGGCCTATGATACCTACTGAGTACCCGTGGTTTTGGTGCTCATACTACACTTCTGCACTTTTTTGTGCAGATATTAGCATAGCTTTTGCCGTTGATCACGTTGGAGACTCGTGCAACTTTTGGATCTTGGAGACTAGGGTGAGCGCCTGACGATCGGGGCTTGTCTACATCTCATCTGTTATACTGTTGCTCCTTGTACTTTCGGAGGCAATTTATGTTGTATTTTGTTACTTCTAGCACTTGTATTCTATTAGAAGCTTCTGTAATGTCGATACCAAGTCTTGGGCTTGGTGTAGTTTCCTTTATGTATTTATATTCGAGTTTTGCTTTCGCTTATTTCTGCTTGCTGGTGCGTTTTGGTTAGGCAGTAGCCCATTATTAACCGTTCTGGGCAACGGGAATTGGTTCGCCTACTGGGGATTGTAGGTGCCATCATGACTTGAGAAATCGGGTCGTGACATGAATGTGCACCCCTAAAATAAGTATATGAAATCTAAGGAATATGGCTTGATATGCTCACTTCAATTAGTCGGGGGTTGGTCTTCGGACATGCGACAATTGATGAACTCAATAAATCATATTTGCTTGTGATTTGGTGTGTTAAAGAATGATTATTGTTTACATAAAATGAACAACTCAAGTTGACCAAGTGTTTGGTTGATATCTATTGTTGTAGATACATGCTTAAGAAAGGGAATGGTTAAATGATATCCTAGGTGTTAATACATATAATGAGGTTATGTTAAAGGCTTTGACTGTACAAGTATGACTAATTATTCTCATTGTGGTTGTGATTGTTGTGATATCTGTTATCATTGTGGAATGTATCAATATTTGGACATCTTCACGGGATTTGTTGATGTTATTCATTGGTTGGCTCGGGTAACATGTCTAGTACAGTTTCTATTATTCATTAGTTGGCTTGGGTACTATGCCTGGTACAGGTTCTATTATTTATTGGTTTGCTTGGGTACCACACTTAGTATAGGTTTATTTATTGGTTGGCTCGGGTACCACACCTAGTACAGGTTCATTCATGGTTGGCTCGGGTACCACCCCTGGTAATGGATTACTTGTTATTTATTGTGTGTTAGTTACTTGAGTGAAGTGGGCATATCTATTCATTGATATTCATATGAATTGGTTCCTTGAAGTGAACCGGGCTTATCTGTTAACTGACATTCTTATATGTTGGTTCCTTGAGTGAATCGGGCTTATCTATTACCTGATATTCTTACATGCTGGTTTCTTGAGTGAACCGAGATTATCGGTCACTTGATATTCTATATGTTGGTTCCTTGAGTGAATTGGGTTGACTGATTACCTGACTATGTGTTTGTTTTCTAAGGGTGGGTACATTTTGCACCGGGAACACCTGAAGTTATCATAGTTGTTGTCTTTAGGGATCCTTGAGAGGTACGAGTTAATTTCATAATTTGACACAAGTCTATGTAGTCTATTGATGCGCCCAAATTCCACCTCTAAAAGAAGTGCAAGCGGTCGCTGTTCAAATATAGAACCTAACTAAAGGTTGGGGTCGATCCCACAGGGACTATGGTAGGACTAGGGTCGATCAGTGTTTACTCGTGCTTTTAGTCATTTCATTCCCACAAGGGGGGAGGTTTAAAGTGACAAGTAACAATTGTAAATCAAAAGTAAACAAGTAACAATTGCTAATTTCGAGAGTTGTAACCAATGGATGAGATGACTAGGGTAGTGTTCCCCATGAGATCATAAGTTAGTAAGGCATTGTACTTAGGTAAATTAGTTTGGTGCTTAGCATGAAGAATCGGTAAGTTAGGTTCACCTAATTCCTTGGTCCGGCAACTAGGTGAATTTCACCATACGCCTTGGTCCGGCCGCGAGTGTGTGCTTTACTAACCCTTAACCTGGATCCCAGATTAGCTATTCCCGGACAAGGTCAAGCTATTAGATGAGGGTTGGTAGCCTCAAATCTCCATTGTTAAACAATCCTTTTCCCATCCGTTACCTCCTTGGTCTGGCAAGTAACCGCTAAAAAGAAATCAAAGCGAAGGGAAACAATACATGCATAAACACTGCCCTAGATTACCTAAGTACTTTGCCTACTTCGTTAATCCTTCATGGTTCCCACAACCCTAGTTGTGGACTTAGCTACTCATGTTCATAAGTGCACAATTAATGTTTGTTTGAGCAATCATCAATAGATACTTATAATTGAGCATAAAGAAATCCAGAATCTTGAAGAAAATTCTCAAGAACACTTCAATTAATCAAGAACTTGTGTTTGAAATCAATACCCAAGAACAATGTAATAACTGTCCAAAAGTATCCTCAAAATAACTTGTAACCAATATGTAACTATGTGTAACGTCGTAAATAAAACCTAAGGGAAAGTATTTATAGACAAAGAAACCAAATCCTAATTAAACTGGGAGAGTCTGGACGTGGCAAATCTGACAGGATGCCTCACAGGACGTCGCTGGTGTGACGGGCGTCGAGGTGCCCGTTGGCTTTCTTCACTTCTTCAGGAAATATCGCTGCCACGATCTCATGGGATGAGGCGATAGGATGTCGCAGTTGCAACACCGATCGCGATCCTCACATCACCTGACTTAGCTTTTCTCCAGCTCTCTTGCCTGGTTTCCACGGGCATCAGCGATGGGCTGTCAGGGTTGTCACGGGCGTCGTGGTGCCCGTCGCCCTTCCTTAGTATTTTGCACATCTCCCTGGAGCATATCGACGGGCAAGGTGATGTCCCGTCATCGCTTCCACGGGCGTCCTTCTAGCCTGTCGGGGCCCATTGCCTTGGCAAATTCTTGCTGTCTCAATCTCACGGCCTACCCCATGGGCCGTCGTGGGTGTGACGCCCGTGGTGGCCTATCTTTTGCCCAGAAACTGCAACTTTTTGGTACTTTTATCTATTTCCTACTTTGTACCTGCACACATAACAAATGACATCAAATTTAATAAAATGTACTCAAGAACTCCCAAAAATCCCCTGTTTTAAGCGTCTAAAGTTCCGTCATATCCCGGCACATCAACACCCTCAACTTAGAATCTTTGCTTGTCCTCAAGCAACAGACCAAAATAAAACTAAACAACGCTTAAGCAAAAGAAAACTAGTAACTACAGCAGTCATATGATTTAGCAAATCAATACATAATAAGTACCCCCTCCTCTTCCAATACAAAACCAGTGCATATGTTCCATTCATCAAGACAACACAACGGGATCCAAGGATGACATTACATTATCAACAGACGACCTAGCATACACATGTGAGACTGATACTAACAGTTAGCAGTCAAAGTCGCTCTAGTGCCCTCACCACAAAGAAGTCTCACTCGCACAGTCACAAAGTTATATCTTGGGGACTGAACTAAACACTCACACTCACAATGATGTTCAAGCAATGTGTGCACTATACCATAGGCTTGCCCTTATTTTCTATGCCTCAGTTTTCAAACAATTGGTTTAGGATCACTATAGGACTTTACTCGGCTTGTAGCGTAAGCTCAGGGATGGGTATGGTAGATATAGGAAACAGTGACTAAGCCTTCCTTGACACTACACTATCTGGCTTCCACTCATCAGACCAACTCTACTCTTTTAGTCCCTTTTTCTCCCTTTTTATTTCTTGTTTTTCAACAAGTGACGGGTGTGGCTTTTGTTTCAAAATCAACCATTTTTCTCACATTTTCTTTTTCTTTTCTTTTTCTTTTTGTGATTGTTTTCTCTCTTCTTATTTATTTCTTTAACATAGCAACCGCACCCATTATTTCTCATTTTTATCT
>QJPP01006664.1:0-10846 GCA_003996215.1 Jaltomata sinuosa
GCTCTATCTCGACTCTAGCAGCTCTAGCAGGTGCCGCTGCTCGAGGGCGTCCTCGACCCTTAGCTGGAGTGGGAGGCTCATCTCCGCGTGATGCCGATGATCTTGTACGAACCATCTGCGGAAGAATGAAGTAGAACAAATGAGATTTCCAGAAACTTCAAGGGTTCTACGCACGACACAGAAGCAATGAAAGAGTCAAATTTCCTAAAATGCCACTATAGCCTCCCAAAGATTGAGTACGGACGTCTCCGCCCCGATCCGCAGGACTCTACTAGACATTGGCTCCTATACCGATGACACCGGTGAACCTAAAGCTCTGATACCAAGTTGTCATGACCTGATTTCTCGGTCATGATGGCACCTACAGCCCCCCCAGTAGGCGAACAAATTCCCGTAGCCCAGGACAGTTAGTAATGAGCTACTATCTAACAAATAAGAGGAAGAATAGTTTAATAAGCAAAAGCAAGAGAGTAAGATTAGGGGAATAGATAACAGGAGTAAATATATACATATGCGGAAACTAAACCAAACCCCAAGACCTAGTATCATAGTATAGAGTCAAACCACATACATGGAGTGCAAACGATCCAAAACAATATATACAAATGTCTCTAAATGGTAATAGAGTACATAAAGCAGAAGATAAACTAAAGTTAAGCTCCGATCGCCAAGAGCTCACCCTCAGTCTGAAGTAGTCCCCAACAGATCTCCAAGCACGAATCACAGTGATCTAACGGCGATGGCCCAAGCTAGGATCTGCACCCAAAGATGCAGGGGGGTAGGGTGAGAACCAAATGTGAAGCATAAGGTACCCAGTAGGTATCACAGGCCGACTGGGCACATATAAGATAAATGCGTAGTAACATACACAATAGAAGCAAGTAGTCACAGAGATCAACAAAAGGTACACAGGAACTAGCCCAGAGGGAAATCATCAGAACCACATGTGAGGCCAGTAAGCAGAATATACACACCATAGGCACAGGTGAAAGTAAGAAATAACGCACCTGGGGTCCTTGAAATAACAGTGTATACATAATAAGTTTACGAAATGGATGGTATACCGATAACCTCAAATATAAGAAGAGGGAAAGAGTAATGATAGGCATGCTCAGAGACATGAATCAAACTCAACTAATAATATCAATCTCAAATCTAGAAACTAACAGTCTAGCAGTAACCAATTTCATAATTAACCGTAACAGGGAACAATTCTACAAGTAAATAGCAAGATTCTACCTACAGTCCCCTGGCCGCCCATACAACCGAGGAACATAAACAAGTGAAAACAAACCCTTCGGCATCCCATACTATCGGAGCGTACAAACAACAAACAACACACAAGGGCGGAGCCTCAAACAATGAATGATATGATGCATGAAGATCTCAAGTGAAATGGTATCTCTGTATGTACCTCCTCCGGTGACGATCCGGCCCAGCAGGTAGGTTCCATGGAAGGACACTGCCCGTATACCTCTACTCCACCGTATACCCTTCCTCCGGCACACGCAGCCCGCAGCCCCAGGCCCTGATGGCAAGGTCCATGGAGGTCCCTGACCCTATACTTAAACTCAGTATCAAAACATGTCGCCCCGAAGCAAGTCCGGTTTTAAGATAGAGACCCAGTCTCGAATATGCATGCCCAGACCCTGTCTAGGACTAAAGTAGTAGGAAAATATCTCAAAAACCCCTCTGAGGGTGCCCGGGCATAACCGGGTCTAAACAGTAGAAAGTCATCTCAGGTGCTCGGTCCGACCGAGGCTAAAATTATATCAAGTAGCAAGAAATTATATCAAGTAGCAAGAAAACTCAACTAGCACCTCGGCCCTGCCGAGTCTAGCGTTAATCGTAAAACTGGTGATTTAAATCATAATTTGACTTTCTTTACCCAAGAATATTCACAAGTTAAATCAAACCATTTCCAATTTATTTCCATAAAAAATGGGCCCCCGGGGCCATGCAAGGTTTAGAAAATAGTGTCAGTAGGCCTGAAGCCCAAACCATAGTACAACATGGATAAAACCTCTCTATATGCATGGAAATGGTATGATCACACACAATAGATGCCCAACAGCTCACAATCAACCTATCGACCCAGCATAGGCCCATAGCTACTCAGCAAGCATAACCAGCCTAGAAGGATAATTCTATGCCCGGGACTCGCGGACATTCCCAAAATACCACCTTCTATGTTCCAGAGTCAACAAGGTCTCACAGGACCACAAGGGTAAATAAAATATATCGGCAAGTACTACAAGCAACGGAGGAACAAAAGTAGGCGGACATGAATAAAACGGTCGAGGTCTGTGGTACCAACCTAATAAACCAACCCAAGGATTCCCATTAATACAATTTTATCCGATATATGCTAAGTCTAGGGAGTTTAAACCGTAAACTACCTGTTGTCCGATGACAAGCTTGAACCTCTCCGAAAAAAGCTCCAACACGAAATCAAACTCGAACTCGGGCTTGAATAACTTGACGTAGATAATTAATTTTCTTCCGAAGATCAAAATATAGCACCACAATAACTCTTCTTTAACATATGCGTACATATATTTGTATGAAGCATGTTTAACAGAAAAGAGGCTATACTACTCACCATGCAAAAGTGAATGTGAAAATAGAAGAAACATATATATCAAGTTACCTTTAGCATTAAATGCTAGAATAGTTTTAATAAAATAATATTATATGCCATGTATTAGACACCTAGTAGCTACAAATATGTTGGCTGCTTTGCCTCACCTCCACGTGTTGTGGAGGTGGCAACATTTTAATTATTTCCATCCCGTTATGTATGTATTCGGGTATTGAATAAATTCGTGGTAAAATAAATATAATATTTTAAATATATCCCAATAAATAGAAAATTATTTTGAATAAAACCTACTATATCATAATAATAATTTTTAACATAACTAAATTTACTATCTCCGTTAAAATATTACAATGTATACAAACCTTATAAAATAAGTACATACATAATTATATCATGGTAAAAGTATTTTTCATAGACCTTTAAAATACTTTAAAAAAAGTAATTAAAAAAAATATAACTTAAAAATAAAAGATTTTCAAATATACGCGCGATGGTAATAAAATTCTTATACGCGCGATGCTAATGAAATTCTTAAATTTAGGTTCGCAATACACCATCGCACGATTTTGATACTCAAGAACTCTCTTGGAACCCTCCCTTATGTTTTCTCACTGTTACAGAACTGAAATGGTGTTTTAAAATGTGAAGTTGAGGCTTTAAATCGATTTTGACACGACCCGGTTCGCGACCCGATTCGCAACCCGGTTTCTGCCAGACAGTCCGCGGTAAAACAATCATAACTTTTTACTCCGAGATCAGTTGGACGTAAGGTTTTGTGCGTTGGAAACTAGATTCGTAGACTTTCGATTTGGTATTTCGGGGGACTTATAACTCTTTATATATTGAGATAAAAGCTCTGAGACATTTTACCCAAAGTTCAAAAAATTTATTAAAGAAACTTACGATAACTTTTGCCGACTTGCTTGACTTCAAAACTTATCATACGACCAAACAAATGGACTCGGCACCGAAATATCGGTCCCGACAAGCCTTAAATGACTTGGGGAGACTACAAACAAGCTCTAACGGTACAATAAAAACGTATACGTGGAAATAACCGGAAGGGTCATTACAACCCACATCCAAGTTAGTAAGTTCAATGCCTCCTGGACATTAAGTTGGGACGGCTAGGCATACTAAGGTACGCTAGATTATTCATTTCTTTAGTACGCTCCTAGGAATAATAATCTTAATAACCAACTTAGGTGGGTAGATAGACGGATATGATGGAAATTGTCCCGAGCAGAAATGACAATGGCTTTGAAATTGTCTTCGGTAAATAATCCGGGCGCTGATCCGAATAGGTTAAAACTAACCTAAGTTTAGTTCTTGTTTTATTATATGTTTGGGGTAGTTATCTAAATCACTTAGTAATTAGGTTTCTTTTTCTATATTCTTGTGTTAATTCTGTCTTCTCGCTGATCTCTTTTTCGTTTTATTATTTATTTTAATTGTGGTTTATATGCATGATATTTTTTCTCACTTAGACTATTAGTAACTAATTTATCTACTTGCTTAAAATAAAGGTTTATTTGTTTAATTACTTAGTTAATAATAGGCTAATAAAACTGTTGACCCTTAGTTTATCACTTAACTTCCCACATAAATAACGAATCCGGAAGGAACCTACATTTGTGGACCTCAAAAGGTTCCTAACACTTTCCTTTCAAGGTAACTTGAACCCTTACCCGATTTCTGGTGACGTAAACCTCTAAAATTAAAATTAATCGTAGTTAGTTTAGAACGGTGCCCTAACGCGCCTTTAATTCTTTAGGTGGCGACTCTTCACTTTTTTCTATCCAAAAAGAGTTGTCACGTCGATGGGTCATAAATTATGTACATGAATTAAGAAACATACCAGTTTATAGTAAACAATAAAAGAAATTTGAGACCCAACACTTATCAATCAACAATCTTGTTCACAGAAGAGAGCTTTTTAACAATATGAGAGTAGTAAATATGTGTGTAAAGTCTCCAGTCTCTCCCATAATGAAAAGAGAGATTGTATTTATATATTATAAGCAAAGAACTCACTTAAGGGAAGAAAATAATTCACAGAGTGAATCAGGGAAAAGAAATAATTCTCAGAATAAATCAAGGAAATTTTTACCTTAGTTAACTAAGAGAATCAATTAGCAGAAGGTTTCTACTTTACCATAAATAAGCTGTCTAGAAATAAAGAAAGAATAAGAAATACTTTACATGGTAAATTTTGGGCAATTAGAATAAAACTCACCATAATCAATTAAGTACTAAGGCCAGCTAATTTAAAAGAATCAAAGAAAGGAGGGCAGATTGATTTCGAGTGTCCAGCTTTCCATAATTATCCATGCTGAAATTATTCACTTTGTCTAAAGAAATCAATCTCATGCAATGGAGGTGTGGATTTACTAATTACAGTTAAGCAAGAATAAAGAGGAGCCAGATTGACATGCATTATCAACTAGTATATTTGAACAATTTTGACTTTGCCAAATCATATAATTTGTCAATACCACAATCCTTTCCCAAAACAGATGATTGAGCCAATCCAGTCAACACATACCAAAATTATCCAAGTACTAATTCGAAATAAGGAAGATAAATCAATCAAAAGGATGACGACATGTTGTCCATAATTTGAATTTGAAAGGAAAAGATACAGACAAGTCCATTTTCTTTAAAAGATAGACAAAGAGTCATGGTTGTTCTAAACATGCAAAGGAGGGGAAATATAGATCATGCTTAAACCAATCAATTACGACTGACAGTAATCAAATAACGAGCATAAAGGATCCCTGCACACGTAGTCGATCAAGCAATGGAATCATGGAGATCATTCTACTCTCATTCTCATAAACATCCCATATAAGACAACCTTAGAACTAAGCATGAATTTTCAGAGTCACTAAATCTATATTCCAATCAACTGGTAAATAATCTATGGATTAATACATTGGGGAAGTTGAATTCAATAAAAAGACACTCACCAGTTTCAGGTTTAGAGCATAGAAACAGTATCTAACATGCTTATATATCAATCTTACAAAACAAACACATAATAGAATTTTCAGAATTAAGCTTCGAAGTAAAACTAGTAAAAAATTGGTGATTTTTACACATGACAGTCCCTATGAAATAATTATCATGAGATTCAAGCACAAATTCGCAGTCAAAATTTACCACTTTCACATCACATAATCTGGTAACAGAAAAAACATGTGATAGAATTGAACAATGAAAGAAGCTAAACCAAAAATGGGTTTGTGATATCCCAAGGGAACTACAAAGTTCGACAATGACCAAAATGGCAGACCTGATTCCACAGATCTCAAAACCAATCCACACTTAGCTGCAAAAATCAATGATGTCTCCTTCGTTTATCCGTACATGGTGGTGGTTCGTCGGGGTTTTGCTGACAGTTGGGGTCAACAGCTTGAGGTGGCCATTTGTGGGGTTTTCCATCAAAACCAGTGGGGTTTTAGCGGTGGGGTTCCACCGGATGGGGAACGGGAGAGCGAGGAGAAGAGAAAAGGCGGCAGGGGTCTGGTGGCTGACCGCTGGGGAGGCGGTGAAGAGAGTAGAGAGAGAGAATAGGGCGGCGGCTGGTAGGAGTAGCGGTGCCCGCTGGCTCGGCAGCGAGGGTGGCCAGCGGGTTGAGGGTTTTCATTTGGTTGGAGGAGAACGGTGGAGCGGCGATGCTCGCCGCCGACAGAGAGACGGAGAAGATGAGGGAGGGAGAGTTTAGAGAGGGAAAGAGGGTGGAGGCGGTTGAGGAGAATGAGGGAATGAGGGTTAGGGTTAGTGGGTGTATTTGTTTAAAAGGAAAGAAGAAAAGGGAGTGATCTTGGCCGTTGATCGTACTAGATCAACGGCTATGATTTAATCTCAAATACGGGTCGGATGATACGGGTCAGGCGGGTCAACCAGTTTGAGTCAATTGAAATTGGAAATTGGACTTTAAAATTAGGCCAAATTGGCCCAATTTAGGCTAGATTTGAAATAATTTGGGTAGAAAGGGGCTAGAATTTAAAATATTTGAGAAAGACATGTAATTGGGCTATTATTTGATTAGTAAAACTATATATAATTTGATAAACAAAATAATGATTAACGATAAGTAGTGCATAAAATACTACATATATACAATTTAGTAGATAAAAATAATTAATGATAATTATCAAAATGTATATTATTTAAAATTATAAATAAATTACGCATATACGTAAAATTAATGACACGTAATATTATACGAAATTTATGATAGAATAGTAATAATAAGGAATAAATTATATATTTAACTTATATACGAATTTAAAAACATCACGACGATGATAAATAAAGTGATTTATTTGGTAGATAAAAGAAAAACGCAAGAAAAACTAGTCTTTTAAAATAATAATAACTAGTAAAATAATAGCCCGAGGGTGGGATAAGGAGGTCAAAATTGGGTGTCAACAGCTTGAGGTGGCCGTTTATGGGGTTTTCCATTGATACCAGTGGGGTTTTAGCGGTGGGTTCCACCGGATAGGGAACGGTATTGTTAGAAACCATTTTGTCGCGCCCCATTTTTCTCGCGAAAAGATGGGTCATCGACGTGACAACTCTTTTTGGATAAAAAAGAGTGAAGAGTCGCCACCTAACGAATTAAAGGCGCGTTAGGGCACCGTTCTAAACTAACTACGATTAATTTTAATTTTAGAGGTTTAACTCACCAGAAATCGGGTAAGGGTTCAAGTTACCTTGAAAGGAAGGTGTTAGGAACCTTTCGAGGTCCACAAATGTTAGGATTCGTTATTTATGTGGGGAATTAAGTGATAAACAAAGGGTCAACAATTTTATTATCCTATTATTAACTAAGTAATTAAACAAATAAACTTTTATTTTAAGCAAGTAGATAAATTAGTTACTAATAGTCTAAGTGAGAAAAAAGATAAAGCATATAGAATGCAATTAAAATAAATAATAAAACGAAAAAGAGATCAACGAGAAGACAGAATTAACACAAGAATATAGAAAAAGAAACCTAATTACTAAGAGATTTAGATAACTACCCTAAACATATAATAAAAAAAGAACTAAACTTAGGTTACTTTTAACCTATTCGGATCAGCGCCCGGCTTATTTACCGAAGACAATTTCAAAGTCATTGTCATTTCTGCTCGGGATTATTTCCATCATATCCGTCTATCTACCCACCTAAGTTGGTTATTAAGATTATTCTTAGGAGCGTACTAAAGAAATGAAAAATCTAGCGTACCTTAGTATGCCTACCCGTCCCAAATTAATGTCCAGGAGGCATTGGACTTACTAACTTGGATGTGGGTCTAGACAAATAAAATCATACAACTTCCTAATTAGACACGAAAAAGCGTCAAGCAAAACAAACAAGGGACTTTTAAACAATTAGCACATAACAGTCTCAAACATGCCTCTTAATCATTTAATGAAGGTACAAGGTGATAAACTATGCTTCAGAAATTAACGCCTTATTAAACTACAAACTTGATTTTTAGTAGTATAGATATGCAGAAAATTTATTAATTAAAACCTATGAACAGGATAATTGATTATTTGACATGCTGCAACTGTTTTAAAGTCTATAGGCATGGTTTCTAATGATAAAACATTCAGAAAATTAACACTTTCCTTAAACATGCACATGATTTCTAATAATTGAAATAGAACTGACTGGAAAATATGAGCATGGTTTCTGATCATGTAAAATAAACAAACTTGAACCTGTAAGCATGGTAGCTATTTAAATTATATACCAAAATAGATTTTGACTCCTATAGGCATGGTGACTAGTTAAATACTAAAACAAATTTTAATTTAAACATGATTCTTATTTAATGCCGAAACGAACTTAAAATCCATGAGCCTGATTTCATCCCGGTACTGATTTTCAAAAAAAAGAACACCAAACATGATAACTAATTAATATCATGCTGAAACAAATAGCCAAATAACTTAATAGGCTAAAATAGGTTTTAACATGCTGAAACAGATTGTTTATGAGACACAATAATTAATTACATGGATGCTAAAACATGTTTAGATCCTATGGTCATGGTAACTAATTAGTTTACATGCAGAAACAGATTTTGAATCATGACCAGTTGTTTTGACATGATGAAAACTTATTTAAACCTATAGGTGTAATGACCCTTCCGGTCATTTCCACGTATAAGTTTGAAGTCAAGCAAATCGACAAAAGTTATCGTAAGTTCTTTAACAAATTTCCTGAACTTTGGGTAAAATGTCTCTGGGCGTTTCTCCCAATATATAAAGAGTTATAAGTCCCCCGAAATACCAAATCGAAGGTCTACGAGTCTAGTTTCCTACGCACAAAACCTCACGTCCAACTGATCTCAGAGTAAAAAGTTATGACTGTTTTACCGCGGACTGTCTGGCAGAAAATGGGTTGCGAACCGGGTCGCGAATCGGGTCGGGTTAAACTCGATTTAAGCCTCAACTTCACGTTTTAAGACGCCATTTCAGTTCCGAAACAGTGATAAAACATAAGGGAGAATTCCAAGAGAGTTCTTGAGTATCAAAATCGTGCGTTGGTGAATTGCGAGTCTAGATTTAAGAATTTTATTAATATCGCGTGCATTTGAAAATATTTTATTTAAAAGTTGAATTTGGTAAAAATTATATTATTATTGCCTTTTCAAATATTTTAAAGGTTTATGAAAAATATTTTTGTTACGATATAATTGTATATGTATTTATTTTATAAAGTTTTTATACATTATAATATTTTAACGGAGATAGTAAATTTAGTTATGTTAAAGATTATTATTATAATATAGTAGGTTTTATTCGAAATAATTTTCTAATAATTGTGGTATATTTAAACAGCTATATTTATTTTACCATGAATTTATGCAATATCCGAATGCACGCGTGACACAGTCCTTATCAAAAGTTAAGTGGATAAGATGATATGTGAGGTTGACACCTCCACTTCCACGTGGAAGTGGAAGGAGAGGTGCAGCAATAGTACAAAAGACATTTCACTTTGGAAATGATGATTGCACTTAATTTGATACCCTTTTGTTTGTTCCTTCTTAAATATTGCAATTATCCAAAGGTTAAGATATGTATGCACCTGCACCTAGCAAGCTTGGGTGAAAACAGTAATATTTTCTATGCTACAATTTGAGCTTATGTTATCCTTATAAGCACGTTACTTACATATTCGCATACATGGTGAAGATGACTTAGTGAAAAGTATTTTTTTTACGGATCACCAAAGGGAAAATCAATTATCTACGTCAAGTTATTCAAGCCCGAGTTCGAGTTTAATTTCGTGTTGGGGATTTTTCGGAGAGGTTCAAGCTTGTCATCGGACGACAGGTAGGTTACGGTTTATTTTCCCTAGACTCCGCATGTATAGAATAAAATTGTATTAATGGGCATCCTTGGGTTGGTTTATTAGGTTGGTACCACAGACCTCGACCGCTTTATTCATGTCCGCCTTCTTTTGTTTCTCCGTTGCTTGTAGTATTTGCCGATATATTTTATTTACCCTTGTGGTCCTGTGAGGCCTTGTTGACTCTGGAATATAGAAGGTGGGATTTTGGGAATGTCCGCGAGTCCCGGGCATAGAATTATCCTTCTAGGCTGGTTATGCTTGCTGAGTAGCTGTGGGCCTGTGCAGGGTCGATAGGTTGATTGTGAGCTGCTGGGCAGCTATTGTGTTTGATCATACCATTTTCATGCATAAAAAGAGGTTTTATACAGGTTTTGCTACGGTTTGGGCTTCGGGCCTACTGGCACCATTTTCTAAACCCTGCATGGCCCGGGGGGCCCATTTTTGATGGAAATAATTTGGAAATGGTTTGATTTAACTTGTGTATATTTTTGGGCAAGAGAGTAAAATTATGTTTAAAATCATCAGTTTTACGATTATCGCTAGACTCGGCAGGGCCGGGGTGCTAGTTGAGTTTTCTTGTTACTTGAGATGATTTTTAGCCTCGATCGGACCGAGCACCTGAGATGACTTTTTACTGTTTAGACCTGGTTACGCCCGGGCACCCTTGGAGGGGTTTTTGAGACATTTTCCTACTACTTTAGTCCTGGACAGGGTCTGGGCATTGCATATTCGAGACTGGGTCTCTATCCTGATACCGGACTTGCTTCCGGACGACATGTTCTGATACTGAGTTTTAGTATGGGGTCTGGGACCTCCATGGACCTTGCCATCCGGGCCAGGGGCTACGGGCTGCGTGTGCCGTAGGAGGGGTATACGGTGGA
>QJPP01006682.1:0-11138 GCA_003996215.1 Jaltomata sinuosa
AGCTAAATACCTAGAAACTACAAGCTTCAAAGCTATCAATATTCATCAAAAACCTCTTGCAAAATAAAGAAATATCCTATTTATACTAAAGGAAATAAGAAGACATTGACTTTTTACAATAATACCCTTAATGAAGCAAGGGCCTTGTTTGGTTGTCTTCTTTGTGGATTCTTGAATTTAAAGCCTAGCCACTTGCACAAATGGCCTCTTCTTCATCCACATCACTTCTATGGACTCCTAAGCTTCCCTTTTCACGAACATCATATGTGTCATACATGCCATCCATGCTCATGTCAACCATGCCATCCATGCTAGTATCAAAGAGTGCCCGGAGTGTAGTCGGGTCTAAAACTGTAGTAAATCAAGGCTAGTCCTTCACCTGGCAGAGACTAGTATCAGTAATAAAATCAAGTCTGGTGCTCTGCCTGGCAGAGACTAATACGAGTAATAAAATCAGTGCGAAATCATCCAAAATCCCCTTTTTCTATCATTAACTATACCAAAAATGGGCCCCTGGGGTCATGCAAGTTTAGGAAAACCATCTGTAGTGGCTCGCAGCCAAGACTATAGTAAAACATGCAGGGGAAAACCTTTTTCATGGATGATATGCTCAAGTAAAAGGAAAATCAAGTAAAAGGAAAAGACAAAAAGTAGTCTAACATACTCAAAATAAAATCAACAAGTATAAGGGGATCATAACACCAATCCAATCACATGATAGCATAAGCAGGAATTCCCCTCACAAGTACAGCCCTAGGATGGAATAACTAACCCACAATCACCGAGAGATACCACTCAACTCCTGACAAGGAAAGAACCAGAATTTCATACTCTGCTCAGGAGGCCACACAAAAGTATCCCAATAAGATAGGACTCCTTAGCCCTCTCGATAATCAGAAATCGCACAACCAAAGACTCAATAGATTTAACCATCACTAATCCTTGATAATCGAGTGCCAAGACAAGCTCTAAATAAAGACAGGAGTGAATATAATCTACCTACAGTCTTAACGGATGTCCATACAACCGAGGAACGCAATCAAGTGAAAAGAAACATTTTGGCCGCCCATACAATCGGAGCGTACAGTGAACACACAACAAACAAGGGTGGAATCAATGCATGATATGATATGAAGTGACAGTAATCGGTATGTTCCCCCTCAGGCACCCCACAGGTCCGTATAGAGGCGGGACCCATGGAAGGCTATTTCCCGTGTACCTCTCCTCCGCCGTACAACCCCCCTCCTGGCACGTTGCGTCAGCCCATAGCCTGTGGCCTAGGAATGATAGAGGTCCATGGAGGTCTACCTCTCAACCACATACAAAAACTCAATCTCAAACATGTCCTCCAGAATCAAGTCCGGGTTCAAGCAAGTGGCTAAGTCTCAAATGTAGCTCAAAACTCAAAATCTCGTAGTACATGCCCAGCATTGACCCGAGTCTAAAATAGTAGTAGTAATCTCAAAAGACCCTATCACAGGGTGCCAGAGGTATACTCGAGTCTAAATCAGTAATAAAAGTCTCAATAACCCCCTCCAAGAGTGATAACGACCAAAGAGGGAAGAACAAGAAGGAAAGAAAACAAAAGAAGGATATGTGAGTTAATATTCAAACTCTTGAATTTATAGGCAACAAGGGACTTGATACCCTCACCTCCCAATTGAATTCAATAATTCAAACACAAACCCTAGTTTGAGAAAAATCAAAGGAACTCAAGAAACCACAAATGAGCAACCTTCGATTAACCAAACCAAGAAGTTCACAAACAATTCCAAGATCCACACTACTAAAATTACCAACTAATGCTAGGCTTCACCTAGAAACTACAAGCTAAATACCTAGAAACTACAAGCTTCAAAGCTATCAATATTCATCAAAAACCTCTTGCAAAATAAAGAAATATCCTATTTATACTAAAGGAAATAAGAAGACATTGACTTTTTACAATAATACCCTTAATGAGGCAAGTGCCTTGTTTGGTTGTCTTCTTTGTGGATTCTTGAATTTAAAGCCTAGCCACTTGCACAAATGGCCTCTTCTTCATCCACATCACTTCTATGGACTCCTAAGCTTCCCTTTTCATGAACATCATATGTGTCATACATGCCATCCATGCTCGTGTCAACCATGCCATCCATGCTAGTATCAAAGAGTGCCCGGAGTGTAGTCGGGTCTAAAACTGTAGTAAATCAAGGCTAGTCCTTCACCTGGCAGAGACTAGTATCAGTAATAAAATCAAGTCTGGTGCTCTGCCCGGCAGAGACTAATACGAGTAATAAAATCAGTGCGAAATCATCCAAAATCCCCTTTTTCTATCATTAACTATACCAAAAATGGGCCCCTAGGGTCATGCAAGTTTAGGAAAACCATCTGTAGTGGCTCGCAACCAAGACTATAGTAAAACATGCAGGGGAAAACCTTTTTCATGGATGATATGCTCGCACACAAATATAAATTAGTCCAGCAGCTCACAATAATTCCTATCAGCCCTGCACAAGCTCAGCAACTACTCAGTAGACATAACCAGCCTAAAAGGATAATCTCTATGTTCGGGACTCATAGACATTCCCCAAATAACCCACCGTCTATGTTCCAGAGTCAGTACAAGGCCGCACAGGACCACAAGGGTAATATACAATACTACGCGAATATTACAATAACGTATGAATTAAACGAATGAACAAGGCAGACAAGGTCTGGGGTACCAACCTATAACAACCCACCCAAGAATGTTAATTAATGTAGTTATAGCCTATATACCTGGGAAAGCCATAACCTACCTATCATCCGATGAATAGTTGCGGGGACGACATCGTTCAATTCCGAGCACGTTAGCTAAGAATGTTGACTAAAGTCAATGATATTCTAAGTTAAAGCTCTAAAATAGGAAAAAGGGCAAAAAAAACCAAATGAACGACTAGGGCACCAAACTATCGGTCCCAGCAAGCCATAAATAACTTAGGGCCACTACAAAAAAGCTCTAACAGTACAATAAATACGTAAACGTAAAGATGACCAAAAAGGTCATCACATTATCAAACAAAGGTGGAGTGTCATATTCAAATTCCTCATTCTTTCTAAAATAACCAACTATATTTTCAACACTAACTTGAGGTTCACTAAATAATTTACAAGTTCCCTCAACTAGTGGCATATCAACACAAGCAAGTCAGCTATCACAAATAAGTTCAACAGAATCACATATTTTAAATTTATGCTTATCATGGAGTGACTCCTCAATACCACCATCAACAATAAGAGCATTCTGTTTACATAAGGAATATTCATAATCCACAACATCACATGTAATCAAAAAATCTCTTTTTAATCCTCCAAATTCATCACAAGTGTGAACACTAGTTGCAAACACATTAAAATCAAAAAAATTATCACAATAATTTTCACAAGTAACATCAACTAGTGCTTGACTACAACATTCAACATTACTTTTATCACAAAGAAAAGAATTATTTTGCTTAAAAGAAAAATAACTTTCACCTAAACTAAAACCTCCATCAAAATTACTTGAAGGAAATAAAGTCTTAGAGTGAGTCATTTTACCTTGAAACGCTCCTAAAATTCCTTCTTTACCTTTGTATTTATTATTGAAGCTCATTTTAACACTTAAAGATATAGTGGGTGACTCAACCAACTCTTGAATCTTTAATGATGGAAGACTTTCCATTGTTATTTTCTTCATGTCTTTATTTTCAAGCGCACCTACAAAGGAGACATTGCAACTAGGAAAAGAAGAATTAGCATTAGAGTTAAAACAAGAAGCAAGCTCTCTCAAACTCTCTTTTCCTTTACTTCTCTCAATTTTCTTTTCCTCTTTCTTTTTATTTTTCTCATTTTCAAATGCTTCTCTCTTTTCTTGTGGCAACACACTTACTATCCTCAACTCAAACTCTCTTTTTTTCACTCTTGAGTTGCTACTTGTCACTCTCTTACTTCTCTCAATCTTTTCTCTCTCAAGGTCATTTAACATTGGACAAGGCCCAAGAATTCCTTTTGAAGGATTAGGATGACTCTTCACTTCAACTTTAAACTTTATAAGTTGAGAATCATCAACTTTTTTCTTCATGTTCTTCTCTTTAGCAATGACATTTTTTCCCCTCAAGCTTGGCCTTTCTTCTTGACCTCTTAGCTTGACATGACACTTGTTAGTCTTTTTATCAAATGTAGCTTCTTTTTCAATTATCCAAGACCTACCAAGTAACAAGTGACAAGATTTTATCGGGATAACATCACATAGTACTTTATCATGAAACTTGCCAAGTTGGAACTTCACCACAACTTGTTTTGTAATCTCTAAAGTTTCTTTATCATTTGACCATATGGCAATCTATATGATTGAGGATGTCTTCTAGTCTTCAACTTTAAGTGCTCAACCATACTTAAACTTGCAATATTTATGAAACTCTTGTTATGGATAATCATGGCACCACAATGTCCTTTAATTTTACCATAAATATGAAACATGTTCTTTCTTTCTTTCTTAAATTAATCAATGCATGCTTCATCATACTCATGTTGTTCAATATAATGATCCCTTTTTATCAAAGTATTCAAGTCATCATTAGGCCGATGCACAACATTTTACCATAAGTAGTATATCTATTAACATTTTGTCTCAATTTTTTTGTGAAAGATCTATCACCTCCTCCCCCAACAAAAGAAACATAAGAACTACTACCATTCTCATGTTTAGAATTAGAATCATAGTAAGAAGAAGAAAAAGAATATTCTTCAAGAGTTTCCTTATTATCATCATCAAGCCCATAGTCACTTTCTTCACTATTAGATTCATCACAAGAAGAGTATGTGGAAGAGTCATACCTTGAAGTATCACCATCTTCAAAGTTATTGTTCGAAGCATAAGAGTCATCATACTCACATTCTTCATCATAGGATTCATAACTTTCATTTGCTCCATGATCTTCACCATAGTAACTTTTATTATCCTCATAGCCATAATCTTCAAAATCATCATCACAAGAATCATCCAAAGATATAGAAGATATGCTTGCAACCAAAAAGAGTAGCAACAAAATCAAAAGACCTCACACATTCACTCCCTCATATGTATCACTCAACACTAGTGTATACACTCAAGGTCAAGGCTTTTAGACCTTACTCAATTAATCTCTCCAACTCTTGCCTTTTTTGTTCTCTCAAAAGAATTTTCTCAAATCTCTTCAAGAACCAACAACTCAATCAACTCAAAGTAAGCATTCAAGTATCAGTTTGGAGTAGAGTTTATGTAAATCAAAAAAGGATAATAAAACTAAAGGACTTGATCAAGAAATTCACAAAGAAAATAAAAAGAAAAGCAAGAATGAATTGGCACAAAATAAATTAAAGCATTCAATTACTAATACAAAGGATAAGAACAAGTATCCTAAAATATTAGCAAAAGATTAGTTATGAATGACTAGTAAAATTTAGAATCAACAAAAAAGTCATTCAAAATACCACATTTGGTCAAATCTATCAACACCAAATTCAAATCAAGTTTACCCAATCAATATAGAGTACTTTTAAGTATCACCCAATAGTTTTTGAAGTAAGAAATCAACTCAAACTTCAAAATTATTCATAAAATTTGCACAAGAGAAATGACTCAATTTTTGGACTCAAAATTGACCCCAAATTCATCATTAGATTTCAAAATTAGAACCTAATATAGTTTACCCATGATCAAAAAAAACTTAGATCCAAAAGATGAAGCCAAAATTTGCACAAAAGAGCTCCAAACCTCAAATTTTTGTACTTTAAATAGTGCAAAAATTTCAACTCAAAAATGGGAGAAAATTGGACAAAAGCAACTCCAAATCAACTCTAAATACTTTCAAATTTGATATTCAAGCACTTTAGACTATTTTCAACAAATCTCAACAATAGCCATTCGAAAATTGCTCTAATTTTCAGGCTGAATTTTTTTTCAACAAAAGCTAATAAAAATCAAGGATTAAGAATTGTAACAACAATTCTTTAGCCTTACTTTGATACCAATTGATGTAAAATGATACACCAAATATGAACACAACAAATAAAATATAGATAGAATCAAAGGATTAGTAAGTAAAGAAAGAAACTAGATTAGGGAGAATAGAAATTAGAAGAAAGAAAGGTTAATCTAACAATTACATACACATATAATTACAAGATTAAATCATGGGAGAAGAAAATGAACTCGTACAAGGAATTCTTACCAAAAATTCAAGAAGGGTTCATGAAGATATAAAAGGGTTTTCCTCAAAACTCACAAAGGAGACAAGTTTATCCAAAAACTAACTAATGAAATAAACCCTAGTTTCTACTATTTATAATAGTAGATAAACATTACTATTACAATAATACCCTTAAACTAAAAACAAGGAAAACAATGAAATTATTTTGTCTAGCTAATTAATAATTTAAAATATAGTCATCTCTTGCTTGAATTTCCACTTTATTATATTGTTGACCTTCCATGCTTCTTTTATTAATCTTCTAAGGTCTTTAAAATACTTTAGGTCTAATTGACGATCTTTATTTCCTTGATGACTAATCCATATTCCATCATTCTCCCCTTCTTGAAAAGAATTCATCCTCGAATTCAAGCCTTGCAAAATAAAGGAGAAAACAACAACTAGACAAAGATTATCATAATTCTTCAAAGTAATACCAATACAACAAGAACTATCACCGGGATAAAAAATAAAATTTAATCCTCTCACAACATCAAGAATTACAATAAACATCCCCAAAAATACCAACAAGAAATCATCATCCAAAAATAAAATAAAATAAAGCTCTTTAATTAGATCACCCCAATTTTTAAATGATTTATCATCACATTTTAAGAAAGAAGTATTGACATAATCCAACAAGAATGTATCTTCAAAAAATGGAGTAGAATAAGTAAAGAAATTAATACTCATGCCAACATTAATTACTTTACTTTCATTTGTAGGCTCATTATTATCTTCCCACATTGTACCCCATAGTGGATTATCATGTACCTTGTAGCTTTCAAAAGTTGCTACATTATCAACTTCATCCAAAATATCATTATGTTCATCATTATAAATAATCATGTTATCTTCAAAGAAAACATTATCTTTAATGAGTGAAAAATCAATATACAATGAAGAATCAAAGTATCTAAATTCACTCTAAAAAAGACAAATATCCTCTTTTACAAGATTATTCATGATATGATCTCTATGAGTGAAACAAGATTATTCCACAAATTGATCAATGCATGCTTCATCACACTCATGTTGTTCAACAATGATCCCCTTTTATCAAAGTATTCAAGTCATCATTAGGCCAATGCACAACATTTTTACCATAAGTAGTATATCTATTCACATTTTGTCTCAATTTTTTTGTGAAAGATCTACCACCTCCTCCCCCAACAAAACAAACATAAGAACTACTACCATTCTTATGTTTAGAATTAGAATCATAGTAAGAAGAAGAAAAAGAATATTCTTCAAGTGTTTCCTTATTATCATCATCAAGCCCATAGTCACTTTCTTCACTATTAGATTCATCACAAGAAGAGTATGTGGAAGAGTCATACCTTGAAGTATCACCATCTTCAAAGTTATTGTTCGAGGCATAAGAGTCGTCATACTCACATTCTTCATCATAGGATCCATAACTTTCATTTGCTCCATGATCTTCACCATAGTAACTTTTATTATCCTCATAGCCATAATCTTCAAAATCATCATCACAAGAATCATCCGAAGATATAGAAGATATGCTTGCAACCAAAAAGAGTAGCAACAAAATCAAAGTACCTCACACATTCACTCCCTCATATGTATCTGTCACGACCCGATTTCTCTGTCATGATGGCACCTACAACCCCCGGTAGGTGAACCAACCCCCGTAGCCCAGGACAGTTGGTAATGGGCTACTATCTAACAAATAAGGGAACAAGGCAAAGAGAATAGATATCAGGGTTATAAATATATACATGTGCGGAAACTAAACCAAACCCCAAGACCTGGTATCATAGTATAGAGCCAAAACTACATACATGGAGTGCAAACGATCCAAAACAATATATACAGATGTCTCTGAATGGTAATAGAGTACATAAAGCAAAAGATAAACTAAAGCTAAACTCCGATCGCCAAGAGCTCACCCTCAGTCTGAAGTAGTCCCCAACAGATCTCCAAGCATGAATCACAGCGATCTAACGGCGATGGCCCACGCTAGGATCTGCACCCAAAGATGCAGGGGTAGGGTGAGCACCAAATGCGAAGCATAAGGTACCCAGTAGGTATCATAGGCCGACTGGGCACATATAAGATAAAAGCATAGTAACAGATAGAATAGAAGCAAGCAGTCACAGAAATCAACGAAAGGTACACAGGAACTAGCCCAGAGGGAAATCAACAGAACCACATGTGAGGCCAGTAAGCAGAATATACACACCATAGGCACAGGTGGAAGTAAGAAGTAACGCACCTGGGGTCCTTGCAATAACAGTGTATACATAATAAGTTTACGAAATGGACGGTATACCGGTAACCTCAAGTATAAGAAGAGGGAAAGAGTAATGATAGGCATGCTCAGAGACATGAATCAAACTCAACCAATCATATCAATCTCAAATCCAGAAACTAACAGTCTAGCAGTAACCAATTCCATACTTAACCGTAACAGGGAACAATTCTGTAAGTAAATAGCAAGAGTGTACCTACAGTCCCTCGGCCGCCCATACAACCGAGGAACACAAACAAGTGAAAACAAACCCTCCGGCATCCCATACTACCAGAGCGTACAATCAACAAACAAGGGTGGAGCCTCAAACAATGAATGATATGATGCATGAAGATCTCAAGTGAAATGGTATCTCTGTATGTACCTCCTCCGGTGCCTATCGGGCCCAGCAGGTAGGTTCCATGGAAGGACACTGCCCGTATACCTCTACTCCGCCGTATACCCTTCCTCTGGCACACGCAGCCCAAAGCCCCTGGCCCGGATGGCAAGGTCCATGGAGGTCCCAGACCCCATACTAAAACTCAGTATCAAAATATGTCATCCGGAAGCAAGTCTGGGTTCAAGATAGAGACACAGTCTCTAATATGCATGCCCAAACCCTGTCCAGGACTAAAGTAGTAGGAAAATATCTCCAAAACCCCTCCAAGGGTGCCCGGGCATAACCGGGGTTAAACAGTAGAAAGTCATCTCAGGTGCTCGGTCCGACCGAGGCTAAATATCATCTCAAGTAGCAAGAAAACTCAACTAGCACCCCGACCCTGCCGAGTCTAGCGTTAGTAGTAAAACTGGTGTTTTAAAACATAATTTTACTTCCTATTACCCAGGAATATTCACAAGTTAAATCAAACCATTTCCAAATTATTTCCATAAAAAATGGGCCCCCCGGGCCATGCAAGGTTTACAAAATGGTGCTAGTAGGCCCGAAGCCCAAACCGTAGTAAAACCTGTATAAAACCTCTTTATATGCAGGAAAATGGTATGATCAAACATAATAGCTGCCCAGCAGCTCACAATCAACCTATCAACCCTGCACAGGCCCACAGCTACTCAGCAAGCATAACCAGCCTAGAAGGATAATTCTATGCCCGGGACTCGCGGACATTCCCAAAATTCCACATTCTATGTTCCAGAGTCAACAAGGCCTCACAGGACCACAAGGGTAAATAAAATATATCGGCAAGTACTACAAGCAACGGAGGAACAAAAGTAGGCGGACATGAATAAAGCGATCAAGGTCTGTGGTACCAACCTAATAAACCAACCCAAGGATGCCCATTAATACAATTTTATTCTATATATGCGGAGTCTATGGAAAATAAACCGTAACCTACCTGGCATCCGATGACAAGCTCGAACCTCTCCAAAAAGAAGCTCCGAAACAAAATCAAACTTGAACTCGGGCTTGAATAACTTGACGTAGATAGTCAATTTTCTTTCGGTGATCAAAATAAATCGTCAAAATATTACTCCTGCCAATTCACTTTCCAACGTGATAACATAGAAGTTAATATTTTAGGAATCCGTTGATTTCAATATAAAATACCTATAGATATGTATATTGGTAGCTTGTATTTGTAAGGGGAAGATAATGGGCACTAGCTATAGATATAATATATATATATCAACAGCAATTTCCACTTAAAGAATTGGAGGATCAACCATTACAACTTACATTAACTTGCCACCACTCACCTTTTAGCTTTGCTGGACACTCCCTCCACCTCCACGTGTGAGGTGGAGGTGACACCCAATAAATTCATTTCCCACTATATATCTACTCGGGTGTTGCATAAGTTCGTGGTAAAATAAATATAGCTTTTCAAATATATCATAATTGATAGAAAATCATTTTGAATAAAACCTACTATACTATAATAATAATTTTTAACATAACGAAGTTTACTATCTCCGTTAAAATATTACAATGTATAAAAACCTTATAAAATAAATACATATACAATTATATCATAACAAAAATATTTTTCATAAACCTTTAAAATATTTTAACAAGGTAATAATAATATAACTTTTTACCAAATTCAACTTTCAAATAAAATGCTTTCAAATACACGCGATGTTAATAAATTCTCAAACTTAGGCTCGCAATTCACCAACGCACGATTTTGACACTCAAGAACTCTCTTGGAATCCTCCCTTATATTTTCTCACTGTTTCCGAACTGAAATGGCAATTTAAAACGTGAAGTTGAGGCTTTAAATCGATTTTGACCCGACCCGGTTCGTGACCCAGTTCGCAACCCGGTTTCTGCCTGACAGTCCGCGGTAAAACAGTCATAAATTTTTACTCCGAGATCAGTTGGACATGAGATTTTGTGCGTTGGAACTAGACTTGTAGACCTTCGATTTGGTATTTTGGGAGACTTCTAACTCTTTATATATTGAGAGAAAAGCTCCGAGACATTTTACCCAAAGTTCAGAAAATTTATTAAAGAAACTTACGATAACTTTTGCCGACTTGCTTGATTTCAAAACTTATCATACGACCAAACAAATGGACCCGGCACCGAAATACTGGTCCCGGAAAGCCTTAAATGACTTGGAGCCGCTATAAACAAGTTCTAACGGTACAAGGAAACGTATACGTGGAAATAACCGGAAGAGTCATTACAT
>QJPP01006687.1:0-24456 GCA_003996215.1 Jaltomata sinuosa
GAGGGATATGCATAAATGTCACGAAAACATGCTAAGTATGCTTAACAATCGAAATCATGATTTAGAAGTAAAACTAGATGCAAGTGATTCTATGAAATATCATAAGCTAAAAATATGATCATAAATAATAAGTCTGAAATCTAACCAAGATTCAAATATATTTTAAAAGCATAAAATGTTTCTATGGGAGGTTCTCTAACCGACATAGACCATGAGAGCTACATGGAATCCGATGTATACGCCCCATCGAGAGGACCCAATATACCTTGCTAGGGTATAAAGGCATGACTGTGGTGTGATCACTAAGTTTGATGCCTAACAGAGGGGACTTATAAACCTATGGAGGCACGTAGTTCTAGGACTAAGAGTACTCTCACCCTATCCAAATCGGTGCTAAATACTACTCCCAAAACATACTTATAGCTCATAGAATACTGGGGCATATCTGATGCCAAAACTGATCATAACTGATGACATATCTGATGTCAAAACTGTTTGAAAAGCAATAAGACATATCTGATGCCATGCGATTCAAAATCATACATCTAAAGACTTAACATAACCATAATTCAAATCATGCCTTTCCTTTCTAAATAAATACTTGAAGAATTAGGCATGCAATTTCATAAAATACATAAGGTCATGATATCTAATCATGTCAAATTTGTCTTGAAAACATGCAGTTCAATGGAATCATGCTAGAAATCAACTTTAGAGCTTGGGCTTTTAAAACCAATGAAGGAATCATAATCAAATCATGATTAGGAAATAAGAAACCATGGATTCAAGCATAAAAACTGCTTTCATAAGTTTTCCCCAATTTAGATCAAAACCCTAATTTCACAAGTTCATAATTTAACATAAGAATTGGGGATTTTAGGCACAAGGGTGAAAGAACCCATTGTTGAATACCCACATACCTTGGTTGAAGCTAACCCACTTGAATTGAAAAGACTTAGGAGACTTGAACTTGGAGCTTGAGATCTTGAGCTTGAGAGAATTCTTTTCCTTTTTGGGAGATGAATGAGGTAATGAGAAGGGACTTAGGCTAATAAGGGTGAAAACCCTTCTAGAAATAGCCAAAACAATATCATTTAGTAGTTAAAAGGGTGGAAAATAACTAAAATACCCCTGAGACATATTTAAGAAAAATCTAGAAAATGGTCAGTTTCAGGGACCACGGGTCAATTCTACGGGTCATCGTTTGAACCAAGACCCGTGGTTCCACTCGTGGTTCCTGACAGAAGCTTCAGGCTGCAGAAGCACTTTTATGGGTCAACAAGATGGACCCATAGAATGAATGACGAGTCGTAGACTTGAATCGTAGTTCCAGGAAACATGGACTTCTCTGAACCAGGTTCCACGAGTAACAAGATGGACCCGTCATTCAGACGACGAGCCGTAGACTGACTCGTGATTCCTGGGGGACTGTCATCCCTCTGATATGGGTTCCATGAGTGGATAGGATGGACCCATAGTTTGAGCCACGGTCCGTAGAACCAACTCGTGGTCCCAGACCAGAGGCTGAATCAACAGAAGGGAAATCACGGCTCCATTCCACGACCCGTGGTTCAAACCACGGTCCGTGGTTTGGACCCGTCATTCCTGAAACATGAAATTTTTCTGAGATTTCAACTTAGATAGCTGGTTTGATTTCTGAGGTGTTACAAACACGCTACTGAAGGCCCTCGAATCACGGAAAAATATTAGGAGAGAAGAATCAAGAGAATAACAGAATTGTACTCACAAGATTTATTAATAAAATTACTTTTTCTTTTATTTATTTTGATTGTATTTAATTTTTAGCACCACAAAAATTTGTTGCGAACAAATTTGGCACGCCCAGTGGGACCAATTATGCTATTCATCTCTTCCTCCTGCGAATCAAAAAAATTGCAAATTTAACTACTGCAATGGATTTCAAAAAAGTTGATGATGTTTTATGTGAGGACTCTGTTTCTGCTATACCTGCTGAGCTTAGTCATGTTGGCCCAATCACTCTACGAAAGTTTAAAACTAGTGGTTTGGATGGATCTGAATACTTCACCTCTTTAGAGATGGTGAAAAAGAGCAAATCTCATATGACGTCTATAATTGCAACCCCCAGGGGCAATCTTGAATCAATATGGTTTGACCAACTCTCTCAAACTGGCTTCAACCTTGGTGAATTTGAGGGTTCAATGGATTCTCCACATTTCAACATAGGTGAATACCTTGATGGTTGACACAAATGACAAAGAAAAGAAGTTCACAATCATGGAACAAACCATTGAGGTATTGAAGAAATCTATTGAATATAAAAATCTTCAAATCGCCCAACTTATGAGCAAATTAGATCTCTATTGCACTAGAGAGTCGAGTTATAACCCAACACCCCAAGAAAATGTTGATGTTGAATCTCCCACCAAGCTAGTTGAATCTCAATATGCAAAGCAATCTGCTTCAGTGACTACTTTAACAATCCAACAACTGCAAGATATCATTGCAAACACCATCAAAGCACAATATGGTGGTCCATCACAAAGTGCCTTAGGATATTCAAAACCGTATTCTAAGCGAATTGAAGGCTTATCGATGTCGATTGTATTTCAACCATGAAAGTTGCAATAATTTGATGGGAAGGGAAATCCAAGGCAACATATTGCACATTTTGTCGAGACTTGTAGCAGTGCTGGTACACATGGTGATCTTCTTGTCAAGTAGTTTGTTCACTCTTTGAAAGATAACGCCTTTGAGTGGTACATGGACCTAGAGCCTGAATCAATTCCTCAATCATTTTTATAGCACCCGTCATACAGTGAGCATGTTGGAGTTGAAAACACAAAACAAAGAAAGGATGAGCCCGTAGTAGAATACATCAATTGTTGGCGAATGCTGAGCTTAGATTGCAAGGATCAACTTTCTAAAACTTCTGCAGTTGAAATTTGTATCCAGAAAATGCATTGGTGCCTTGTGTATATCCTCCAAGGGATTAAGCCTTGAAATTTTGAAAAATTACCTACACGTGCTCATGACATGGAGTTGAGCATTGTAAGTCATGGAAAGGTATCACCTATCTTTCATCTAAGAAGAGAAGCTACAAAATTCAAAGAGTCTTCAGAGTGCCAAACTAAGGAATCCATGGTGGTAATCATGACTTCTACGAAGGCCTCCGCGAGACAAAAGTTGAAAGAGAAAGCTGCGAATGAACAAATGTGAGAAGTGAAAAATCAACCACCTTGAAATAATTACAAACAAATGTGTCTCCCTTTCCTGAAGCTGATGTTCCTGCGATTCTTGATAAGCTGCTAACCAAGGAAGTCATTGAACTCCCAGAGTCAAAGCGACCCTAAGAATCCAACAAAGTCGATGATCCTAAGTATTATAAATTTCACCGCATCATTGGTCATCACACCACAAAATGCTTCATCTTGAAGGAAAAGATCATGACATTAGTGCAAGAATGAAAGATCATCATTGATAATAGTGAGACAGCTGATGCAAACCATGCTAGTGTCAAACTCAACCATAAGAAAGGTTCAATTTCAGAAGCTCTACGACCTATGCACTCTATGGCATCACCAAAAATTGAAAAAGAAATCGTCATGCTACAGTGTGGGAGCTTTGCACCAGCTAGAACTTCCACCTTAAAGAAAGCATCAAACAAGTCTAAGGTAGATGGCTTCTCCAATGACGAGAATGGTGACACTTGGACTTTGATCGCTCACAAAAGACAAAAGCATCAATGGACTTCTAATCTTTTGAATTTTGAAAGTCGACACAAAATCAAGTGCAAATCAGCTTCAACTATGCAAAAGCATAAAACTCAATACCAAATTGAAGTGCAACAATGCTTCATCACAAAGGGTTGAAAGGACAGTTACATTTTTGGAATTCTTTCTCAAACTTCTCCTCGATGCATGAGCCTAAACTGCAAGTTAAAATGCTCCTCGATGCATGAACCTAAACTGCAACTTGAATGCTCCTCAATGCAAGGGCCTAAACTGCAAGTTAAAATACTTCTCGATGCACGAGCCTAAACTTCAAGTTAAAAAGCTCCTTGATGCACGAGCCTAAACTACAAGTTGAAATACTCCTCGATGCATGAGCCTAAACTACAAGTCAAAATGCTCCTCAACGTACGAGCCTAAATTGCAAGTTGAAATGCTCCTTGCTGCACGAGCCTAAACTGCAAGTTACAACACTCTTCAACGTACGAGCCTAAACTGCAAGTTGGAATGCTCTTCGACATACGAGCCTAAACTTCAAGTTGAAACTCTCCTCAACGTACGGGCCTAAACTACAAGTTGAAATGCTCATCAATGCACAAACTTAAACTGCAAGTTAAAATGCTCCTTGATGAAGCTCATCAAATTGAGCTAAATTGTCAAGTCACGAAGCTCCCCAAATTTGCGCCTAAATCTTCAAATTGAGAAGCTTTTTGAATTCGAGCAAAGTTTATAAGTTGTAAAGCTCCTCAAATTAAAACTTAAACTGCAAGTTAAAATGCTCCTCGAAGTACGAGCCTAAACTTCAAGTTGAAATTCTCCTTGATGCATGAGCCTTAACTGCATGTTATGAAGCTTGTCAAATTGAGCTAAATTGTCAAGTCACGAAGCTCTCCAAATTCAAGCTAAATCTTCAAGTTGAGAAGTTCTTCAAATTCAAGCAAAGTATATAAGTTGTAAAGCTCCTCAAATTCGAGCTTAAATTGCAAGTTAAAATGCTCCTCGATGTATGAGCCTAAACTGCAAGTTGAAATGCTCCTCGATGCATGAGCCTAATCTTCATGTCATGAAGCTCGTCAAATTTGAGCTAAATCTTCAAGTCACAAAGCTCCTCAAATTCGAGCTAAATCAACAAAGTTAAAGCGCTCCTTGACGCGCGAGCATAAACTATATGTTACTCCTGGCTCACACGAGTTTAAACTGTGTACGACTCAAAAAAATCATAAATTTATGTGCTCCTCATATTCTTTAAAATATCGAGGTATACATAGCAGAAGAAAGAAGATGAATTGCATGGAAGTGTTAAAAACATACTTTATTCCTTTAATATTTCAAGAGTTTTATAAAATGGTTACAGAAAAGGTGACACAAAAATAACTATATGTCATCCTTTTCAAAAGCCTAAGTCATGAATACGATCGGAAGCTAAGTCTTGTTGTTGATTTGTTTTGAATGACTCTTTTGGTTTTCTACCATAGATAATATTAAAAAAAGCACATCATCCGGTTACAAGCCATCATTTTATTCATAGTTCCTGAAAACAAACAATTATCCGATTAAGTTAAAGAGTTTCATAAGGACAATTTAATTATTTTTTTTATAAATTTATATAAAAAAGATTGTATTAACAAAAAGTGCACTCATATATTTAGATTACCATTTCAATTGATTATAAATGAATAATGTAGGTAGAGATGATATTACGCCTAAAATCACACTAGTAACACATATCAATTTTGCTATTGCATTTGTATATATGATAAATTACAGTGAGAAATTGCTTTTCAAAAACTCATAATGTATGAACTTAAATAAGTGTTTCCATCCAACAAATTTCAAGTATAAAGAATAAAGATGGTTTCATATATAGAAGCATGGATATTAAGAACCAAACAAATAAAAAGGAGAAGTTTTCTTTTTTAATAAAAAATAAAATAAAAATTGTTTACCCATTTTTTGATAGCACCATAATGTATGATTTAAACTTACATTTCCTAAAGACAATGTTACAGCATATATATAAAGAGAGCAATTAATAGAACTGAGATATGTAACACACGTTACAAATGAATAAATGGTTCATTAATTTTAAATAAGGGAAGAAAAAAATTCTTATCTATGATCAGATGAATCAATAGTTTGATACATCTTCATTCAATGATCCAAAAGAGACAATTAATGAAGTTTCATTAATATGAGAAAAAAGTGCTAACACTCCCTCGTCTCATCTTACTTGCCCCTATATACCAAAGATATATATTTCATTTTACTTGTCCATTTTAGCAGATTAAGAGAATTTTGTTAATTTTTTTTCATATTATCCTTAGTATTAAATAACTATATAAAATACTAGTAATTAAATTTAGAGTCTCAAAATATCATTAATAAGGTTAGTTTAGTAAGTACACCTCTAATCAAAACTTTCTTAAAGGGTGTTGCCAGATCAATAAAGGCCAGATAATATGAAATGAAGGGAGTAGTAATCACACTCTTCTTTAATGACTAGAAGTCTATAACACTCTCTGCATTCACTTTTACTTGTCTACTTTGAACTTTGCACGTCCCTAGGTAAAAATCAACTCTGCAGCAAATCGGGCCAACTGAGCAAATTTAACTTGAGGTTCTACTCCCTCAGGCTCATGGTACCCAGTTGGATTGATGCAAACTCATCAACCTTTGCTTCCCTAAGCTCTAAAGGAAAAAAGTGGTCAATAAAAGCTCCTATGAATTATTCTTAGATTGTGGGAGGTGCATCTACCCCTCGTGAAGCTTCCCACAATTTATACCATATAAAAGCAGCATCCTTCAGTTGGATGGAGGCAAATTCAACTTCCTCGGTCTCATTAGCATGCATGATTCTAAGAATCTTTTATATCTCATCAATGAAGTTTTGGGGATTTTCTACAGGGTGAGACCCTGTGAAAACTAGAGGTTTCTATCTACTGCAATTCGAAAGACCGAGCGAGTCCTTGAATATGATGAAAACAACGAGCAAGGCAACCGGGAGAAGTTAGCACAAATCAATTTCACAAAAATTAATAATTTTTCTGTGGGTGCAGATTGCCATAAGGTTCTTGGGAGAGCACTATTTATCAACTAATTCATTTGTTTTATTCAGAGAAATATATAGAGCAAGTATCAAAACAACGGTCGCAGAGGCCTCACCTGATTAAAGGAGCTTTAGACACCAGCGTCTTATCGTCCGACAAAGGACGATATCTACGCCAGAAGGTAGCTTAAGTTGGAGGTGAAATGATACTTTGGAGGTGGTGAAGAATTGCATTGTGGTTTTATAATTAAAGGCCAACAAAGCAAGTCAAAGAAAGGAAGAAAATGGAAAATAAAGATGGAAGTACCAAAAAAAGGCAATAATTGGGGAAACTAGAATTCAAAGGAAGGTGCATTGTATTGCATGGAGATGAGAGGAAAATGATCAAGGTTTGAAATGGATAATATTGTGTAGTGTTCATTGAGAGTGTACTCACTTGTATCCCAAATGCTTATTCTACTCGTTCCTAAGCCTACATTTCAAGCTTAAGAAGTCCTTATGTAATCTCAACCGAGTGCTCTTGTCACGACCCAACTACCTGGCCGTGCGGGCACCTACTCTAATCTACCTAGATAGGAGAACCCTTACCACCCGAACCAACAGGCATTGCGAAAAAGAAAATAAATCATTAAATAATTCCCTTAATACATACGGAATCCCTTTACAATTGTTTGGAAAATCTTTATACAACAGCTTTCAAAAATTACACAACCTTTAAAACTTGCGAAAATTTATTAACAATCTAAACACCCTCCCCAGAACCTAGTCTAAGCCGGTACAAGAGCTTCTACAAGATGAGCTTATAACATAAAATGGACACAACTCCCACCATAGAAGGAAGTAGGAGTTGCTGGAAGATCATCGTAATCCTGAACCTGTGAAACATCACCAATCCTGCAACCAGATTATACCCAAAAAGGTATAGCAAGAGTAGAATCAGTACAAACACACGTACTGGTAGGCATCATCGGCTGACCCGAATTCACTCCTACCATCATATAAAAATCAAGATAAAATGCACAATGTAAATGCTCCTCCCCTTTCAACATCACTCTTATCAGTCCCCCTCTTTCGGAACCGACCTTCCTAACTTTTAGACTTACCAAGTCGCCTTATCCCTAGACTTCCCAAGTCTCACTTAATCCTTACCAATAACAATGTCCATACCTGGACTACCCTTCCCTTACCCAAGTCAACCGCCTTGACTAGATATTCAGACTTAACCCGGCTAACTGTCCAACCAAACCACGTATACCCGTAGTATTACTTACCAGTGTCGGGCCCTTCCCGGACCTTTCGGACAACTTTCCACTCTGGTTATAACAACCAAACACTACAACCCCAGACTTTCCGTCGTACTCCCAATTGACCAATCACATGAAAATCACCTAGCAACTATTGACACATTCAATGACAACAACAGAGTTATATCTAAATCCCTTTCTAATCTCAAAACTCGGACCCTCCAAGGATCCTCTAACCACACCTAAGTGTTCAACAGGCTACTCGGTCTACACCAAGACCCATCCTTAGCTTATTAACCACAACAAATTCTTGACCGTCATTAACACACTTAACGACAATAAATTATGAACTTATAACCTCTTTTACATAGTCCAGACTCACTCGGATCCCCCTAACACATCTAGGTGTTAACATGACAACCCGGTCTACACCAAGACCAACTAATAGTTAAAATCATAACCCGATCTACACCAAGACCAAACTCGCAATATAATTACCCAGCCTACACCAAGACCAAACTCATAATATAATTACCCGGCCTACACCAAGACCAAAAGCATAATATAATATAACAACCCGGCCTACACCAAGACCAAAAGTAATATCACAATTTATAAACACAGCACGGTCCACTCATGAAACCAATATCAGTCAGTGCAACACAATAATATAAATGCAATGATGCAGTAAAGTAAACCCATACCAGGCGTGGTACCCGAGCCAACCGTTAGTAGTTTCTCATACCAGGCGTGGTACCCGAGCCAACCGTTAGTATCCCATACCAGGCGTGGTGCCCGAGCCAACCATTTTTTATACTCGTACCAGGCGTGGTACCCGAGCCAACCGTTAGTATTCCTGTACCAAGCGTGGTACCCGAGCCAACCGAATGTCAATTAATCCATAGTCAATAATGAACAAACAACTTGTAAAACCACAAGCAACACACAGTTCAATTCACAGACTGTAATACAGGACTCTTAGACATTCCTAACAATCCCTAAGCAATGTATCTCCTACAAGCACTTAGATAAGAGTACACAACATACAACATTTACAGGGATTGTTAATCATCACCTACCCCTCCCTGGGTGGATGACTTAACCCAACCTTGGTCCGAGGATCAACCTATTTCCCCTTACGGATATATAATGAATGATTTCCTTTCTTAGCATAATTTAGCAACTACATGATTTTTGAGACTTTACCCAACACCGAACACAGAGTGGGAACACCTCCCCTTAGCCTTAGTAAAACCAACAACTACATCTCATGCCATTTACATTCCAGAACCTTATCTAGGAGTTTTTCATTTCCATTACCCACAGTTCCTAAGCATTGTCCCGGTTCCCCGAACCTTTCCAATATTTCAGTCCCCGAGCCTATCATTTTATTCTACCAAAATAATAAAATATCCACATTATATGTATCATAAAACCAACCTTCAATCTATACAATTCCTAATTCACACATAACCAATATTGAATCCGCCAGACTCCGTGCCCGAAGGCCTAATCATGGATTCTCCCTTTCATTCTACATAATGATAGGAAATAAAAACGGTCAATCTACTCTTGGGAAGAAACCTAGCCTACTTGAATGTCAAGCAGCTGCAACCGTGCGTTTCTGGCGGTTCTGCAGGCCCGCATCCGTGGTTTCGCATCCTTTTCACCGGGATTCCTCCTCCCCATGGCTCCCAAGCCTTGGAGCAGCCTAGGAGGGTTTTTGGAATAGCTCTCGTCTGTTTTAGGGCTGAAGAGAAGAGAATGAAATTAAAAACCCATTTTCTGGGTTTTCTGGTCCCGTCGCTCCACTATAGCAGTCCCTAATCCGCTATAGCGGTACCGCCATAGCGGATTCAACCGCTATGGCGGAGGTTGACCGTCTTGACATCCGTTATAGCGGTAATTATTCTGCTATAGCAGAGGTCACCGTGGTAGAGCGGTAGCGCGTCACGGACAGAAACTCATAAAATTCCTGAAAATAGCACTTTTTACAACACACCTTGAATCTCCGACATTCCGGAATAACCCCTTCACGTCAACCTCGATTTCGGGAGCTCTACCTACCCGAATTTGATTTTGAAAAGTCCTCCGGACTTCTCTATGTCTTAGATACAAGAAAAACTAGCTCGAACCATGACATTTGACCCAATCCTTACTCGAATTTTCCAAGACCCTACCTCGCTCCAAAACCGGTCGAGGCTAGCCTAACCCAGAATTTTCAACTCCCAAACTCGAAAGTTTTCTAACCTAAAACTTGGCACGAATGGTTTTTTCGTAATGACGAACCTGGTCGTTACAGCTCTTGAGTTAGTGTCCAATGAAAATAAGGGTAAGTCTATGGTATGATACTTGTTGGCACTTGAAATTCTTTATTGATTGTGAGTAACCTTGTGTATTTGTCCCTTGTGTTGTTGTTGTGAATTTAGTAATTTTGAGACTTTCTTTCTTGTGAGGGCATATGAATTATAATAGATTGGTGATATTGATAAAGTTTGAATTGAGTCAAATAATTATATTTAAAAAACTAGTGATTTTGAGTCACTTCTGAGGCTTAATTGTTGTCACTTGATTATTTGGTAACTCTATTGTATTCTTGAAATTGTGTTTTAAATTTGAGGGAGTTATTTGGATAAAGTTCACATGCTTGTAGTGTAATTATTAGTACCAACCAAGGTCATGGGTGTTGTGCTTTATGAAAGAATGTGAGTTGAAAATGATAGTGATACTACTTGAACTTGAAATGATAGAACCTCATTGATTTTTGATTTTGATTTTGATTTTGATTTGCTTGAGAACAAGCAAAGGCTTTGAATTGAGGGTGTTAATAAGTAGTAATTTTGGAAAGTCTATTATGAAGAGAGAAACTGACAAAATTATATTTTTTCCCATGTAGAATATAAATATATAATTAGATAGTATTGGTTATGCATGGCTGAGCATTGTGTGTTCCTTCTAAGGAAATTTTCATGACATATTGGGTGTGTTTGATACGGAGAAAAATATTTTTCTTATTTTTTCGTATTAGTTGATCAAAATATTTAGAATTTTTTTCTTTAGAAAAATAAGCTCTTTGAAAATAAGAAAAACTAATAAAAAAATAATAATAAATTGTATTATCTCCTCCCACCCTTATAACCACCACAACCCCAATACTCACCCTCCCACCCACCCGCCCCATAACCACTACCAAAAACAGTCACCCCACTCCACATAATTTTTTTTAAATTTTTTTCTACCCCACCTCTACCTCCACCCCTAATTTCTTTTTTCTTCAAAAAAATATTTTATGTTGTTGTATTCTCATGAATGCTCCTTGGAAGACTAAACGATGACACTAACTAGGTGATAGATGAACATCCATTCCACCTTTCCTTCACTCGACAGAGTAAATTATATGATCGATCATTATTGATAAAAAAAGATATCTCTTTTTTAAAAAAATCAATTCATGTCAATGGAAATTTCAAGTATCCAAAATAAGATGGGATTAAAAATGACATAGTATTCCTAATAAAAAATAACAATTTATTCAAACAAACAAACTTATTCCAATTTTTTACCAAAGAAGTCTACTTAGATAAACGAATATGTTTTTGCATTGATTTTTTAAAGAAAGCTCAACCAACAAGATAAGTTATAATTCTATGATATTTATTTTGAAATTCCACACTAAGTAGAGAGCATACACCCACATGGGTATATACACCTATAATAATAATAAATATACATGCATGTATATTATTATATAAGGTTATGTTTTAACATTTCTTTAGTATGTTTATTCTTTTTCCTATGCTTAAATTATATTATTTCTTAAGGATTAACAAATAAACAGATATTGTTACTAGTATATATTTCATGTAGGATTAGATATTACAATTTTTTCAAGCATTGAAGCTTTTACATACCTAAATCTTTCTATTCATTATACATAATTTTTTTGAAATATCATTTAAAGCATATCACAGCACATGTAGTGCCAGTTTACGAGTCCTTAATCATCTGTTTATAAAAGGGTCATCAATTATTATTGAAGCATATCACATGTAGTGCCATACTATACAAAGTTCATTTTAAAGAATTTTTTTTTTTTGACAAAAAATAAGATATTTACATAAAGGGTGGTCCTTCTGGGACAATTTAAACAAATTCATAAATATTACTCCCTCAATTTTAATTTAAGTGATGTTTTTTTTTATTTGAGAATAAAATTATATGAATTTTGATCAATATTTTAATAAAATATATTTTTTAATCATATTTTCATGAGAAGAATTGCAAATTATACTATTTTGTATAAAACAAATATTTAATATCAAAATTTTAATTCTTAAAATATTAAGTTGATCTAATGTAATATGTTTCTGAGTACACTCTCATAAGCATTTTCTGCCTTTCCCTTCTCTAACAAAAACCTCTCCTTTCATTCTCAGCCCTTTTAAGAAGAAGAACATGTAATATTCATTTTACACGTCTTTGTTTCTTTTTTTCTTTTTGTTTTCACTTATATAAGCAATTGTTACTCTCGATCTTCTTGTTTAAATTTACATTTGTTTTTGTTTCTTGTAGGATGACAACATTTCTGTTGGCTTTGCTAGCATATCTAGCAGTATTTTGTACAATTTCCCTCTGCGCCAAAAAAGAACTAATGGTCAATATCACAATACTCAAAAATACAACTGCCCAAGGCGCAGGTAACCACTTAATGAACTGTACAATATAATATGTTTGTTTTAGAAAAGAGAATTATTATACTAATTAGTATTTGGTTGTTTCATTAACAGTGTGCTTAGATGGGAGCCCACCTGCATACTATATTGATAGGGGATTTGATACGGGAATTGCCAACTGGATAATCTACCTTCAAGTTAATTTGTTTAATTAGTGTTTACTCTTCATTGTACATTTTATTCTGCTAATTTTAACTATAGAGATATTTCATACTTGTTTAAGGGCGGTGGATGGTGTGAAAGCATCTCTGATTGCCAAGGACGTACAAATTTCACACTAGGTTCCTCTAAGTATATGAAGAATCAAGTTAAGTTTGATGGGATACTTCATAACACTCCCCAAGAAAATCCAGGTGAATCTAATATTTCATTTCGTATTGACCAACTAATATTGTTATATTTTTACCCACTTAATTCTTCTAACTTGTAAACAATATTGGAATTGGTAGACTTTTACAACTGGAACAAAGTCTGGGTGAATTACTGTGATGGATCATCTTTTACCGGTGATATCGAACAAGTTAATCCAGTAAGTAGAACAAGTAACAATATGTCTCATATATATATGTATATATAACACTATATAACATTATTTGTTTCTGATTGGAAATGTAATTGTCTTTTTTTAGGAGAATAAACTTTATTTCAGAGGAGCAAGAATATTTAAAGCTGTTCTCGAAGATTTATGGTCCAAAGGGATGCAAAATGCTAAAAATGTAAGATCCTATTGAATATTTATAATTACAAGTCACATAAAGAAAAATAAAAAATAAAAATACAATTATTTGTTAGGCAATCCTGAGTGGAAGTTCCGCGGGCGGTTGGCTACAATCTTGAACTGTGACAAATTCAAGTCCTTCTTTCCCGATGATTCAGTCAAAATAAAGTGTGTGGCAAATGCAGGCTTCTTCATTAACATGTGAGCTCTTTTCTTCCATCGTCTTAGTAATATTGCTTTATGTTTGACTCCCATTTTGGAACTAATCAACCGTTTCATGATTTGTTTATATATGTAGCAACACAATCTCTGGTACTCCAGAAATTCAAAAGACTTACCAGAGAGTTGTAAAATTACATGTGAGTTCCATCTTTTTTTTTATTATAGTAAGGTATATATGCTTAATAAGTAGATATATGCGAGTGATATATATTTCTCTTTCCTAACATTTCAGGAATCGGCTAAAAATTTGCCTCCATCTTGCACATCTGCAATGGAACCAACTTTGGTACATAAGTTTTGGAAACAAAAACCGTTTCCATATGTTATATTCATATTTCCCTTTAATTATAACATTAGTTTTACTTAATGATGGTGCAGTGCTTCTTCCCTCAATATGTTGTGCCATATGTTGAGACTCCACTTTTCATATTCAATTCAGCATATGACTCTTGGCAGGTCAAGTAGACAAACACAAATTTTTCTTATTTTAAGAATTTTGCTAAAAAAAACTTCTAAAATTGATCTAAAAGTTTTGCTTTCAGATCAATAATTGTTTGGTTCCTTCAAACCTCGATCCTCAACATGTCTGGGAGTCTTGCAAGGCACGAATGAATGACTGCACGTCGAGCCAGTGTACAATTATTAAAGGTTAGCATTTTTTTGGTGATCAACTAATACCTTTCAACTCATTTTTCACGGAATATGTTTATGCTACTTTCATTTGCCATGAATTAAAACTCAAACTACAAATATCCTTCACAAATTGTCATACTTTTCACATATATTAATTTCTCAAAATAATTGTCTGCACAATGCATTGATCTAATTCAGTGAGAATTTTCCCTCAAAGATAGTAATAACGTGAAACCATCATATTTCTGAGTGAGATATTTAATATGATGTAGCCCGACATATTATATTAATTTTTTATTTTTTAAAATTTCAAGTAAATCCTCCATATGAATAGTAAGACATTAGACATGCTATTTTACAATAAGTAGAACATATGCACACATAGGCTACTGGTTATGATAATTTGCTAAGTGATGGATGTATTATAAATAATATATGTGGCGAATTAATTATAATAGTATTTCATAAATCACGAGTCAAACGATGACCCATCGTTTGAACAATGGATCTGTCCTTTTGACTCGTGGAATAGGTTCAGAGGAATGATACTTTTCCAAGTCCCTCCCAGAGATCACGAGTCAAGTCTATGACTCGTCGTTTGAACGAACGATCGTAGTTTGACTCATGGTTTGACCGGAGTCAACTGAGTCTCCTGAGAACTACGACTGCAATCGACGACTCGTGATTCATTCTACGGGTCCGTCCTGTTGACCCGTAGAAATGAATCTGCAACATGATATTTCCTGCCAGGTTCTATGACTCGACTTCAAGATCCGTCATTCAGACCATGACTCGTAGACTGAGTCGTGGTCACTGAAGGTTGACTGATTTTCCAGCTTTTCTCTATTTAATTCCCAGGGGCATTTTGGTCATTTCTCACCCTATTGCCTACTAAGTGAAGTCATTTTGACTAATTTTAGAAGGGTTTTCACCCATATTATCCTAAGTCTATCCTAAGTTCCTCATCCTTCTCTCCAAAAAGGAAATTCTCCTTCAAGCTCAAGTCTCCAAGCTCCAAGTCAAGCCTCCTAATCTTTTTCAAATCAAGTGGGTAATCTTCTACCAAGGTATGTGGGTTTTTAACAATGGGTTCCTTTCACCCTTGTGCCCAAATTCCTCAATTCTTATTTTTAGTTATGAAGATATGAAATTAGGGTTTTGATCTAAAATTGGAAAAAATTTATGAAATCAGTTTCTATATTTAAATTCATGGTTTTCTCTTGATTACTCATGATTTGATTATGATTCTCTTATTGGTTTTGAAAGCCCAAGCATGAAAGTTGATTTCTAGCATGAACCCATGAATTTGCATGTTTTCAAGAGAATGTTGGCATAATTAGATATCATGGTCGTTATATAATTATGAAGTTGCATGCCTAGTTCTTACGATTCTATGAAAGTATATGTTTTATGAAAATTGAACTAGAGCCATGAAAATTTTACAAGTCATGAAGTATGCAAGTTTTTCCATGATATGAAATATGATGCAAGGCAAGACACTCGATGTTTCATCAATGCTCATGAGCTATTTTCTAAACAAAAACTCATGAGTAGTATGACGATCCAGGGTATGAACAAGTTATGAACAAGTTTGGAATTAGATATTTCACATGTATATGAGCTCATGTTATTATTATGTTTTGGGAGTAGTATTTAGCACCGAGAGACGAGGGTTCAGATAACTCAAGTCCAAAACTACGTTGCCACCGTATGTTGCCCGTGTTGAGGCTTATTATGACAGGATCCTGGTATGAAATGGTTCTAACCTTGGCCGGTTAGGACAACTCTTTCAGTGTGGGTGCAAGAGTTGAACTCCATATAGCTCAGCATGGTTTAATGTCGGTTAAGAGAAACTCCCACATATTATTTTCAAGATATGAAGTTATATGAATCTATATTATGAAACTTATGCTTTGTTTCATGTCTTATGTTTTATACCTTGATATTTATTTATGGTGTTTCTTTATGTAATAAGTTCATTCTTAAGCATGTTTTAAACTGTTTTTATCATGATTCATGCATTGCTCACATACTTAGTACATTCTATAGTACAAACGCATATTGCGCTGCATCCTTTGATGATGCAGATTCAGGCGCCCCTTCTCAGATTTGTGGCTAGAGTTTCCAGGCCACTTACTCCGCCAGCTGTGGTGAGTCCTCTTAGGTCGAGTACCAGTCATGTTCTTAGCTTATGTTGACTTTATTTCTGTACTTTGAGTTAGATAGGGTCTTATCCTAGCAACTCATTATGTTATGATTAGAGGCTTTTAGACATAGACCGTATGTAACCCTTTGTGGGCGTCATATCTTTTTTGACCCGACCATATATCTTATGCTATTCAGTCTTTACCTTTGATGCTTCCGCTATGTTTCCTTTATGTTTGCTTGAGAATGCTATGGCCAAGGGTTAGCTTGGGATCCTTGTTGTCCCGAGTCCCATGTTACGTCTATGAGGTAACCTTGGGATGTGACAAACTTGGTATCAGAGCCTCAGGTTCAAGAGTCCTAGGATGTCTGAAAGTCACATCGAGTAGAGTCTCTTTCATGTGTGTGAAGTGCGCCACACATATGAAAGGGAAGCTATGAGGTGTCTTAGCAAAACTTCACTTCTTTCATGATCATATCGTGCGATAGAGCTTAAGTCTAATGTTTCTCTAATCCTTATCTTATACGTTTCAGATTATCCCACCTTGACGTGCTATGCCTCCGGAGCCGCTCGAAATGTTGTTCCTCAGGTTCTGGTTCTTGATGTCACGAATGATTATTTTAGGAATGTTATTCACTTGCTAGCCCAGACTTTGGCCACTCAGGCCAATCAGCAGGCTCCTTCCCCCGTTCATCCTCGAGGTGGGGTAGCGGCCCGAGTTCGTGACTTCATCCATATGAACCCATCGGAGTTTTGGGGTTCAAAAGTGAGTGAGGACCCGCTTAAATTTATTGATGAAGTGAAGAAGATCTTTGAACTTATGCAAGTGGTTGGGGTTGATTGTGTTGAGCTTGCATCCTACCAACTCAAGGATGTGGCTCATATTTGGTTCATGCAATGAAAGGAGGCTAGGGTGAGGGATGCGATCCCCATGACTTGGGAGTGTTTTGAGAGAGCCTTTCTTGATAGGTTCTTTCCCCGTGAGTTGAGGCAAGCAAAAGTGAAGGAATTTATGAACTTGAGACAAGGTTCGATGTCGGTGCAAGAGTATAGTCTGAAGTTCACTTAGTTGTCTAGATATGCTCCCTCCATGGTAGCGGAACCGCATGATAAAATGAGCAAATTTATATATGGGGTTTCTGATGTGGTGAAGAAAGAGTGTAGGTCTGCTTTGTTGTTGAGTGATATGAATATTTCCCGACTCATGACTCATGCCCATCAGATTGAGGGTGACAAGCTTAGAGAGATGGCAAGGGAGAACAACAGGGTTAGATCCGAGGGCTCAGGTTTTGGTCATCACAGGTCCAGAGGTGGACATCGCTCTTCTTTCCAGAAGAAGTCATCCGAATCTGTTCATTCTTCTGCTAGTGCTCCTACCCAGACCCAGAGGTCTCGTCATGATTAGAGTGGTAGAGGATCTGGTTCTTATTCCCAGTCTCAGAGAAGTGTTGCTAAGGAGTCTTCTTTCCCCGTTTGTACCAGATGTGAGAAGAATCACCCGGGAGAGTGTCATTTGGGCATGGGTGCATGCTATGGGTGTGGACAGACTGGGCACTTGCTTAGAGATTGCCCTTCAGCTAAGAAGGGGCAGATAGGTGGTAGGACTCAGTCTACCCCAGCACCTTCAGGAGGTAGACCAGCCCCGCAGGGCGTAGCTTCTAGTTCTGGTGGTCAGCGCCAAAACCGTCTTTATGCTATGTCCTCCCACCAGGATCAGGAGAGTTCCTCAGATGTTGTCACTGGTATGTTGAAAGTCTTCTCTTGCAATGCGTAGGACTTATTATACCCCGGTGCCTCTTTATCTTTTGTGACCCCTTATATAGCATGCCAGTTTGAAGTATATCCTGAATTGCTTTTAAAACCCTTTCATGTTTCTACTCCTGTTGGTGAGTCAGTCCTAGCCGAAAGAGTCTACCGAAATTGCCCTATCTCAGTCCTTCATAGAGTTACTTCAGCAGATTTGGTAGAGTTAGAGATGACTGATTTTGATGTCATTCTTGGTATGGACTGGTTGTATGCATGTTATGCTTCTATTGATTGTCGTACTCGGGTTGTCAGTTTTAAGTTTCCTAATGAACCCATTTTAGAATGGCAAGGTAGTCCCCCTTCTTCGAAAGGTCATTGCATATCTTATCTTAAGGCTGGGAAGATGATTTCAAAAGGGTATATTTATCATATAGTTCGGGTTGTGGACACGGAGTCTGAGACCCCGACTATTTAGTCTGTCCCTATTGTGAATAAATTCCCTGAAGTGTTTCTCGATGATTTGCTCGGAGTCCTTCCCGAGTGGGAAATCGACTTTGGGATAGATCTTCTTCCGGATACGAATCCTATATCTATTCCTCCCTATAGAATGGCCCCCGCGGAACTTAAAGAGTTGAAAGATCAATTGAAGGATCTTCTTGATAATGGTTTTATCAGGCCTAGTATTTCTCCTTGGGGTGCTCCAGTTTTGTTTGTTCGGAAGAAAGATGGTTTCCTTAGAATGTGTATTGATTACCGTCAGTTGAACAAGGTCACAATCAAGAATAAGTACTCCATTCATAGGATTGATGACTTGTTCGATCAACTTCAGGGTGCTAGTTTCTTCTCCAAAATTGACCTTTGATCCGGTTATCATCAGCTTCGTGTTAGGGAATGTGATATTCCAAAGACACCCTTCAGGACACGGTATGGTCATTATGAGTTTATTGTTATGTCTTTTGGTCTAACGAATGCTCCTGCAACCTTTATAGATTTGATGAACCATGTGTTCAAACAGAATTTGGATATGTTTGTGATTGTTTTCATTGATGATATCTTCATCTACTCTTGGAGTGATGAGAAGCATGTGGATCACTTGAGGGTTGTGTTGCGAACTCTCAAGGATAGACAGTTGTTTGCTAAGTTTAACAAGTGTGAATTTTGGATACAGTCTGTTGCTTTTCTGAGTCATATTGTGACTAGAGATGGTATTTGGGTTGATTCTCAAAAGATTGAGGCAGTAAAGAACTGGCCTAGACCTACTTCTCCGTCTGATATTAGGAGCTTTTTGGGTTTGGCTGGTTACTATAGGAGGTTTGTGGAAGGCTTTTCTTCCATTGCTGCCCCTTTGACTCGATTGACTCAGAAGAAGGTAAAATTTCAGTGGTCCGACTTGTGTGAGAAGAACTTTCAGGAGTTGAAGACTAGATTGATCACCGCTTCAGTGTTAGCTCTACCCGAGGGCTTAGATGATTTTTTTGTGTATTGTGATGCTTCTAGAATTGGTTTGGGTTGTGTTTTGATGAAGCGTGGTAAGGTGATTGCTTATGCCTCTAGATAGCTTAAGACTCATGAGAAGAACTATCCTACTCACGATCTTGAGTTAGCAGCCGTGGTCTTTGCTTTGAAGATTTGGAGACATTACTTGTATGGTGTGCATGTGGATGTTTTCACCGATCATAAGAGTCTTCAATATGTGTTCACTCAAAAGGAATTGAATTTGCGACAAAGAAGATGGCTTGAGCTTCTTAAGGATTATGATATGAGTGTGCTTTACCATCCGGGTAAGGCCAATGTTGTGGCGGATGCTTTGAGTAGATTGTCCATGGGAAGTGTAGCTTCTATTGAAGAGGGGAAGAAAGAATTGGTTAAAGAAGTTCATAGGCTTGCTCGGTTGGGAGTTCGCCTTATAGACTCGACCAAAGGTGGTGTGATTGTGACTAATGGTGCCGAATCATCCTTGGTGGCTGAGGTGAAAGCCAAGCAAGACCAAGATCCCATTCTACTTCAACTTAAGGGTACAATTCATCAGCAAAAGGTTGAGGTTTTTTCCCAAGGGGGAGATGGTGTGCTTCGTTATCAGGGTCGCTTATGTGTGCCAGACGTTGATGGGTTAAGACAACAGATTTTGTTCCAGGCCCACAGTTCTCGATACTCTATTCATCCGGGTGCCACTAAGATGTACTGCGATCTACGGGAAGTCTTTTGGTGGAATGGTATAAGAAGGACATAGCCGGGTTCGTGGCTAAGTGTCCCTGATGTGACGCTAATTTACGTCACTTTCGACTCCTTTTTACTAAGAACAATCGTACGTTTTCAAGCAACCGTTGTTGTTTTTGATGTTTTTATGTTGTATTTGTAGGAAATGGAAACAAACACGGAAACGGACGGAAATACGCGAAAAAGAGCAATCTGCCTAAGTGTGACGGCCTGAGTGACGGCCTGTCACAAATGTGACGGACCGTCACAAGTGACCGTCACACCAAGGCAGCAAAAGGGCAGTGCCACTGCCTAAGGCTGACGTCCAGGCGACGGTCCGTCAAGGCAGTGACGGTCCGTCAGCCTGACCGTCACGCTAAGGCAGTAGCTTAAGTCGGCGACCCGCGTTTTGGGGATTCCTAGCCCGTTTTGGATTTGGTTTCTTTGACTCCTATAAATACCCTATGATAGGTTTATGTAATGAGGATTCTCCCATTAGTTTAAAACACGTTTTAGTTGGTTTTTGAGAGCAACAACACGGTTCATTCTCTTGAATTCGTGTCTTGATTCGTTCGTGAGTTCTTGGTGTTCTTGTTCGTGGATATTGGAAGATTGATTATTCTCATTATATTGTAAGACTTTTCTTCCTTTTATGATGAATACAACTATTTTCTCTTATTTATCGAGCATGAGTAACTAAAACTCCCGCAACTAGGGGTGTGGGAGCCATGGCAAACGTAGCAATATAGATTCCGGGTAGCGTTGGGTTCGATATATGTATTGTCACGTTGTTAATCATACTTTATGTCATGTTTTCTAGTGGTTGCAAACATTAGAACATGCCTAGGTTTAATTTGCTTGAGTAAAGAGATTAAAACCGGGAAAACTTGATTAACAACAAGGATTCGAGATTACCAACTCTCGTCTTATTGATTAATGCCGTAACTGGATTAGTCTACTTGATGTTAGGATTGAGAGCTAAAAAGCACATCTTTTTGAGATCGAAAGAATAGAAAAGGAAATTTGTTTATTTGGTCGAGAGACATTTAGACGATACAATTGACGCAATCACATCGTGACAAGCATATAGGAAGAACCCAATTAAGCCTAAAATCGACATTGTTACAACGCCATGGTGAACACATCCCTAGTTCATTCTCTCCTACTGATTATTCCCATACGTTAGTTAATGTTTTGTTTACAAGTTGATTACAAAACCCCCCCTTTTATTTACTGGAAACGATTGACGACTAGTCACATACTTCACTAAAGTCTTAATCTTAATCATATTCTCTGTGGGATTCGACCCCAACCTTGTTGGGTTATATATTTGACAACGATCGCTTACGCTTCTTAAATTGAGGTGTAGTTTGAGCGTTATCAAAAATGGCGCCGTTGCCGGGGAATACGGTTGTTAATTAAGTCTGGTGTGTTTATTTGACTCTTAGTCATACTTTTCTGCTTTTACTTTTATTTGTTGTTTTTGTTTATTATAGGGTATATAGTTGTGCATACGGTTGTGTATTAAGTCTGGGGTGTCTTGATGAAGTCTGAGTAATCAAGACACCCGCGTCGTGCCGCGACGTTAAATCAGGCGCTGTATGGGAGGCAACCCATAAATTGTTGAGTCACCACCGAGGGTTTTTGTTGCCGTGTTTCTTTTCCCTCCAGTGTGCTATCTAGTAGAACCGGCATGTTTAGGTTGTTATTTTAAATTTTTTTTAGTGTCTATAGTGATGAGCATGGCGTTTTTCTTGACTAAAAACGAGGCCCCTTTAAAAATTTTCTGGTTTTGAGCTTATATTGAAACAATTGACTGTATGGATCCTTGTATGTCATTGTGTGAATATGATTTGAATGAGTATGCTTAAGCCGAGCGGTTGTTTGATAGTTGGTAGCGATATAGTTTCTTGGTGCTAAGAGTGTGTGAGATTAATTGTTATAAATTCTTAATCTGTGCATGCATCTAGAACTTGCCCGGTCTATTTTGTTAAGTTTGAAGTTGGTTGCTTAGGAAAGGATCGCAGGCCCTTTTTGATGCAGTCCACTTAGCCTATATGACCGGCCAAATACAAATAATCCCTTTTGATCCCTGTTTGAGCCGTAATTGACCTTATTCTTTCAATAACCTGTCACCATTCCTGTTTAACTTTGAATCCCTATCTTGGCCCTGGTCCTTCCTTGGACATCGTGCACCTCAACGTAGGCAAAATAACCTAAGTTGAGGGTGGCTACTATAGAGGTAAACCCTGTTTTGGCCCTGGTCCTACCAATGGACATTGTGCACCTTGACGTAGGCAATCAGCCTAAGTTGAGGGTGGCTACTACAGTGGTAAAGGAGAAGAAAAAGAGGATGGAGATGATTGTTGTTGAATAGAATGAACATCCGGGTGTGTGCCTAAGAGATGAAAAAGATCGAAAAAGAAATAAAAAGAATTGTCAAAATAAAGAGGCCGCACCTGTAGCTAGAAAGAAGGAAATATAAAGGTGAATAAGGATGGACAAAGTAAGTTATGTGGTAATAAGACGTCGGTAGTTCCAAGGAGGGCTTAGTCACTAACCCCTAAAGGTATCCTACCTGCACCCGAAGCCTCATTACAAGCCTAAACAAGTCCTGTAGTGATCCTGAGCGGCTTTCTGAAGAACTGAAATAGAATAGTAAGGGCAAGCCTATGGTATCGCATGTGCATTGTTTGAAGTCGTTTGTGAGTGTGAGCGTCTTACTTAGTCCCAAATCTTGTGTGTGGGATTTCTTTGTGGTGAGGGCACCAAGATGTCTATATTGTCTATTGATTGTTAGGATAGCTACGCGTGTGTATGCATAATATTCTATCATATCGGAATGACATATTTGGATCCTTGCAAGTTAGTGTTTCATACATTCGTGTGTTACAAGGGAGCATGATTTAATTGAATAAGTTTGAATGAACATGAGTTCTTGTTCTTAGTTGAGTCGTTTGATTGTTTTATGTTATGTTGCTTGAGGACAAGCGAACGTTTTAAGTTGAGGGTGTTGATGTGACGCTAATTTACGTCACTTTCGACTCCTTTTTACTAAGAACAATCGTACGTTTTCAAGCAACCATTGTTGTTTTTGATGTTTTTATGTTGTATTTGTAGGAAATGGAAACAAACACGGAAACGGACGGAAATACGCAAAAAAGAGCAATCTGCCTAAGTGTGACGGCCTGAGTGACGGCCCGTCACACATGTGACGGTCCGTCACAAGGGACCGTCACACCAAGGCAGCAAAGGGGCAGTGCCACTGCCTAAGGCTGACGGTCCAGGCGACGGTCCGTCAAGGCAGTGACGGTCCGTCAGCCTGACCGTCACGCTAAGGCAGTAGCTTTAGTCGGCGACCCGCGTTTTGGGGATTCCTAGCCCGTTTTGGATTTGGTTTCTACTACTCCTATAAATACCCTATGTTAGGTTTATGTTGAGGAGGATTCTCCCATTAGTTTAAAACACGTTTTAGTTGGTTTTTGAGAGCAACAACACGGTTCATTCTCTTGAATTCGTGTCTTGATTCGTTTGTGAGTTCTTGGTGTTCTTGTTCGTGGATATTGGAAGATTGATTATTTTCATTATATTGTAAGACTTTTCTTCCTTTTATGATGAATACAACTATTTTCTCTTATTTATCGAGCATGAGTAACTAAACCTCCCGCAACTAGGGTTGTGGGAGCCATGGCAAACGTAGCAATATAGATTCCGGGTAGCGTTGGGTTCGATATATGTATTGTCACGTTGTTAATCATACTTTATGTCACGTTTTCTAGTGGTTGTAAACATTAGAACATGCCTAGGTTTAATTTGCTTGAGTAAAGAGATTAAAACCGGGAAAACTTGATTAACAACAAGGATTCGAGATTACCAACTCTCGTCTTATTGATTAATGCCGTAACTGGATTAGTCTACTTGATGTTAGGATTGAGAGCTAAAAAGCACATCTTTTTGAGATCGAAAGAATAGAAAAGGAAATTTGTTTATTTGGTCGAGAGACGTTTAGACGATACAATTGACGCAATCACATCGTGACAAGCATATAGGAAGAACCCAATT
>QJPP01006694.1:0-20218 GCA_003996215.1 Jaltomata sinuosa
CCATACCGGTAAGAGAAATAAGAAATGGCCTAGTGCCTCCGACTCTAGCTCAATAGCATCAATATTCTCTCTCAGGTGAAGTCCTGGTCAGGTCGCGTAGGAAACACCATTGAGGAAGTCTCTAACCACAAGAACAGACTCAGGAGAAGTAGGGTCAGCACTAACATCTCGGACATATGCTAGATAAGCTAAACACCCACGGGAAATCAATTTCCTAGCTCGAAGACAAGAGATGATCCCAGATGGTGCATGGCTAACAGAACACTGCCACACAACCGGGGATACACCGGGCACAACTATGGTAATGGTCTTGGCATAACAATCCAAAACCACACGGTGAGGGGATAACCAGTCCATGCCCAGTATCACAACAAAATCTAGCATATCAAGAATCATCAAATCACCCCAAGTCTCTGAATCACCAACAGATAACATACAGGATCTCACAATCCGATCCACTACTAAAGAATCTCCTACTGGGTTGAAACAGAAACAGAAACAAATAATGGCTCACTAGCCAACCCCAAACAAGTAGAACCATATACCGCACTCCCAAAAAGCCCCAAGCTTAACCACTACGAGGAGAAAAAGAAAGAGGTGAGGGCCACAGATAGGAAGCATGATTATGACATGGCGCAGATGAAAGAGGAGATAGCTAAGATCAAGGAGTTTCGAGGCTCAACCTATAAAAAAAAGGCTATGACTACGATGATCTCTGTATCCATCCGGAGATGAACCTGCCAGACGGATTCAAGATTCCCAAGTTCGAAACCTTCAACGGTGTTGGGAATCCCGAGGCTCATTTAAGAAGCTATTATGACCAAATGATCAGCGCAAGAAAGAACGATGCCTTATTGACGAGAATGTTCAGTCGGAGTCTAAGCGGAGAAGCCCTGGAATGGTTCACCGCACAGGAACTGAAGAAATGGTCTAGATGGAGAGATCTGGCCCGAGACTTTGCTCAAAGGTTTGCATATAATATGGAAGTTATCCCGGACCGATACTCTCTAGGTCGCATCAGGCAGAAATCAAATGAGGACTTCCGAGATTACGCCTACCGGTGGAGAAAAAAGGCGGTGAGAGTTTGGCCTCCTATGACTGAAGAAGAGATAAGCGCAGTATATATGTGCTCTCAAGAGTCAGAGTTCTATGACAATATGATATCAGCAGTTAAAGCAAAATTCTCTGACCTAGTTAAGATTGGTGAAATTATCGAAGAAGGTCTTCGTAGCGGCAAGATTACCAAAGCCTCGACATCCTCAGGATCGGCAAGGTTTCCCAAGAAAAAGAGGAAAGAGGTATCTTTGGTATCCTCCAGCCCTAGCACGAAATCGAAGAAGCCCTTCAGAGCAAACTACAAAAAGTCACTTGTTCCAACGATCCCTCCCTCAGCTCCACAAAATCCTCAACTAGTTTTCTATACTCAGCCTATCTACCAAGCTCCACAACCAAACTTGCATCCTATATACCAAACTCCACAACTAAATATGCAACCCACTTACCAAGCTCCTCCCCAAAACTTCCAAGTGTATCAAAAAGCTCCCGAGAACTAGAATAATCGTCAGGTTCTCGAATTTATAATCTTCTCTTGTTGCTTTTCAAATTCTCATGCCACCTATCTATAAAATACTTGCGACTACGATGCTGAAGAGCGGATGTGAACCAGGCTTCGGGCTGGGAAAGAATTTTGACGGTACAACTGAACCCATAAACATTCTCGGACAACTGACCAGGCATGGCTTAGGGTACGTAGCCCAAGAAGATAAGGCAAAAGTCAAGGAGGAGAAGCAATGAGGACTGCCAAAACTGCTCCCTTACTTATATCAATCATTCTCGGTGTGTATTGGTCCGCCAAGTGATGGGTTAGAGGACGGAATCAAAAAACTGTTTGAGGAAAGTGATGTTGTAACAGAAGAAACCTCCGAAGCAGTCATTATTAGGGATGCCAGGCCTGACAAAAATTTGCAGAATTGGGCTGCAACTCCCCTCATCACTCTCTACTCGTCTGGTAATAATAACTTAAAACCTGCAAATGTCATGTCAGGCCAAGAGCTGAACGAACAAGTCATAGGATACGATATTGGAGCCAAAAAGCATATTGAAGACATCATGGTCCTAGAGCGAACAACCAAGAAGTCTAAGAACCTTGAAGGCCAGAAAAGGACCCACCTGAAAGAGTTTGAGGTGGTCAATCTGGGAGGCAATGGTCAAGTTGAAGAAATCTGCGTAGGTGTTCATTTGTCAAAAGCACAAAAGAAAGAACTTATCAATATGCTCGAGCCATACATCGACATCTTTGACTGGTCCTGCAATAATAGGACGAGAATGAGTACAAACATCATCTCCCAAAATTTATTGGTCAATCCAAAATTCAATCCAGGGAATGGACAGTCAATCCTTCCCTCCCACGGGACAAAAGAAAGTTTGCACCAAATTGGCAAGGACTGTACATTGTCCAAAAAGTGCTATCTGGAGGAGATTTGATTTTATTCGAGATGGATAATCAAGTATGGCCCAAGCCTATAGCAACTCCGATGCTGCAAAGAGATACTACGCCTGAGAGCGGTTTCTTTTCCTTCTATTTTCTTTCCCTGTAATCGCATTTCCTAATTGTAGTCGCTTTTATGCTTTGTAATAGCTCAAAATTCCCTATCCTCCTACTACGAACTATGTTTGACCTGAATTCTCAAGAATGAGATACGTAGGCAGCCTGTGTCGGCTTCGATCAACCCCTTAGAAAAATCTATCTTTCCCTTTCTTATCTTGAACTACGTTCGACCTGAATTCTCAAGAATGAGATACGTAGGCGGCCATTGTCAGCCTCGATCATCCCTTTATCTATTTCTAATCTTCTGCCACTATGAGTGTAAGAACTACGTTTGACCTGATTCCTGCCTCAACGGGACACGTAGGCACCATAATGGCTCGGTCATATCACCCAGGAAATGAAAACTAGGGCAGAATTTTCGAGAAAGGAATCTCAAAATTTCAGAAGGCTATGATCGTTCTCCAACAAGTCTGAATACCGAATGTTGAAGAGTAACTAAGGTGAATCTCGAGAAAGAATCTCATAATCCCCACAGAGTGTCAGGTCTCTTGCCAATGGAGTAAGATTTATTGTAAAACCTTCAATTGGGGCAGAAATTTTGAGGAAGACCTCAAAATTTCCACCAAGCTTCATTCAAAAGTTCAGAATTAAACTCCGAAAGTTCCCCAGCACCAAGAGATCAGAGTCTACTTCAAAATCCCAGTCCGAGGTGGATGGACCCCCGGCTATGATAGATTTCTCGAAAAAACATTTCTAAACTCCCCAGCTAGAATGACAAAGGATCCCAAGAGTCCGCCAGCAGTATGTCAGAAATTCCAAGGCCGCGAGTAAAGGACATTCGTTAAGCTAGCACATGACATGACCGGCAGAGACCTTTCAAATCTATCCTTTTTCAAAATCTTTGTTTTTTAAAAAACTTGTTTGAAAAATCTTTACAAAAAGATTAGTTGTACTCCTTTATTTTAATTTTGTCTTATGTCTACCGTGACCCGAGAAGTCGAGGACGATGAGCACCCGAGAATGGAAAGCACCCAGAAAAGACAAAGCGAGGGGCAAAAGATTGAAGGAGGTCAACACAGATCAGTTTCACCAAAAATTAATAATTTTTCTGTGGATGCAGGTTGTTGAAACCCAATTTTGACCTCCCTATACCTCTCGGGCTGTTATTTTATTAGTTATTATTATTTTTAAAGCTTAATATTTTCTCCGCGTATTGCTTTTATTTACTAAATAAATCACGGGTTTTATCGTCTTTTTGACACTTTTTAAATTCGTATACAATTTATAAATATATAATTTATTTCTTATTATTACTATTTTATCATAAATTTTGTATAGTATTACACGTCATTATTTTATCGTAATTTATTTATAATTTTTAAATAATAATATATCGTTTTGATAAGTATCATTATTTATTTTTATCTACTAAATTATATATATGTAGTATTTTACATACTAATTATCGTTAATTATTATTTTATTTATCAAATTATATATGGTTTTATTTATCAAATTATATATGGTTTTATTAATCAAATAGCAGCCCAATTACATTTGGTCTTCCCAATTTATTTAAATCATAGCCCCTTTCTATCTAATTTCTTTCAAATCTAGCCTAAATTGAGTCATTTGGGCCAAATTCTAAATCTCAATTTCAATTTCAATTTCAATTGTCCAAATTATTGACCCTGACCCGTTTTGACCCGTTTGACCTGACCCAAAACCCTTTGTTTGATCTCAGCTGTTAATCTATTCCAATCCAATGGCTAAGATTAAAACCTTTATTCTTTACTTTTTAATACACCCTCCCCCTTGACTCAAACCCTAACCCTCATTTCCCCTTAGCACTCAGCCGCCACCACCTCCCCAAGCTCCATTCTCTCTCGCCCTCTTCACCAGTGACCGGCGTAACCTCAACGCCGGAACCACCGAGCTGCCATCCTTCACACCCAACACTCCCATCTCCATCATCACTCTACCCTCACTCCAGCCGCCACCCCCCATAGACTCTCATCTCTCCCCTCTTCACTCCACCACCCGCCGCCGCTCTACCATCGTCGGTGAAGCAGCCACCAAAAAACTCCCTCATCTCCTCCAACCCGCTACTCCACCATTTCCTCTCAACACCAAAGTCCTCACCACCGGAGAACCCTGCGCCGCTCGTTCCAGCGATGGTCAGCGGCGCCTCCCATCTCTGGTGGGTGCCGATAAAGATTTAAATAACGGATTGTTACAAGTCTGGCTTGGTTTTGATGGGGATTTTGTTACGAGCTTCATCTACTCCATCTCATTCTCTCTTATTACAGGTTCTGATATCGAAAATCTATTTGTGAAGGTTCATGCATGTTTATTTGATTTTATTGATTTGTGATTGATTACCTTGCCGATTACAGTATGCGGGAAATTGTTTTACAAAGCTTTGGTATAAGTTAATTCTTAAATTTCGATCATATGTCTTTCCTTGTTGTTAAAATGGGTGTCTAAGCATGCTTAATTATCATGTTGTATTGCAATGGGTGAAACGGTTTAGTTGGTATCATTGTGGTGACCAATTTTGTTCTGCATGTTGTATTGGTTGGAATACTGCCTATATTCATGTCTGGAAATTTATGCGCCTTGTCATTTTCATCCCTTGATTGATTATGAATTTAGGATTCTCTTTGCTCGTTATTTGATTACCCATGATTTAGTATCCTTTCTCCTTGTATGTCTAAGACATCTATGCTACCTATCTATTTCTGAATATTGTATGGCTCATCTGCTTAAGGAAATAATCCCCTTGATTGGTTTTCTAAATATTTTTCCTCCCTTAACCAATTGTCCCAATGTTAATTCCTCCCTAATTATGGTAATCCTGATAATGTGCTCCTAATTAATTTGGCTCTGTTTAAGAGTTATGCCCCTTTGATTGCTTCTCTTGAATACTGATTTGCTCCCTTTTATCTAGTTATCATGATTTTATTAGGATAATTATGGTAAAGTTGAATGATTTGCTACCTTTAATTGATTCTATCAACCTCTTTAAGGAAAGAAATCTTTTAATTGATCTCTGAAATATCTTTCTTGTTATCTTTTACTTACAACTCGCCACTATATAAACAGTCTGATCCCCCTTTATTGTGGCTCAGACCTTTACATCTACTACTCTCATATTCTAAATAAAACTTCTCTTCTTGGTTGAGAATTACTGATTGCTAAGGGTCGGAGCTTATATATTTTCTTGTGTTTACGGCTAACTGGTTAGTTCCTATCGAAGTAAATTTTAATTCAAATGTATGATTGTTTGTAGTTTAAGATATACTCTCTAGTCCATCTATGTTTATCCATGGAAACTCTTGATATATGTGTATTAAATCGGTAGACAGCATGCCTATAGAATTTATGCCTTGTTGTTTGCTTGATCCTTTCTTTTCTTTCTTTTATTTATATGCCTTAGTTATGAATCAATGTTACTTGTAAAAAGGGCCGTATTTCTTTATAGTATTGCTGGTTGTTCGTATGATTATATTTGGGTTCATCTTGGGTTGGCTTCATAACATTTGGTGGAGAACGGAGGTTCTAACGCACCCTTATTCCCTAACATAAGCACTGCCTAGGATCGTTGAGATCCTCAGAAACTCTGACATGTCAGGGACGGTCTTATGGGTTGCAATGGGATCCTCTGAATCCTACGTTTACATGCTTAACAGGTTCTGATTAGAGGTGGTGAAGAGTCATTCGGGATCGGGATTTCTGAGTATCGGGACAGCCTGTACTTTAGCTTTAAATTCTATTCATTATTTCGGTCTGTAATAATTTATTGTAAAACTCTGATGACAAATGAAATACTTTAGGGGACTGCTATGGGGGAAGGACAAACTACATGCTATTTGCCTTAGTTGTTTGAAAACGCCTAGAAAACATGCCTATAGCTAAGTTCGTTTCAGCTTTAAAATTAATTACCATGCTCTATGGCTTAAAATCAGTTTTCAGTTCTGTTTAGTTGTCATGTTTATAAGTTAAATATGTTTCAGTGTTTATGATAGTTAGCTAGTTATGTAAAAAATCAGTTTCAGCATATAAAAAATAAAGCTAGTTACCATGTTTAAAATCAGCTTCATCCTTTAAATAAAATCAGAATCATGTCTAGTTTAACAATCGATTTCAACATCAGTGTTCTGTGTATTTTAGATAGCATGCCTATAGGATTAATTCAGTTTCTGCATATAACACGACTAGAAATCATGCCTATAGGATTCAGTACGTTGAAACTGTTTCAGCATGTTAAAATCGTTTCATCATGTTAAAATTAGTTCAGCATGTTAGAAACTGTTTCAGAATGTTAAACCTGGTTCAGTATATTTCAGCATTTAAACTAACTAGTGGTCATGTTATAGGATTAAAAAATTCATTTATTTAGTGTCTTAACTAATCAATTGTCTAAATATGTTCCTGCATGTAAGCTAATAACTATGATTGTAGGTTTTAAACTTGTTTTAGCAGTAATGTAATTAATTATCATGTCCAATAAATAATCTGCGTCAACATACTTAAAATCGGTTTAAATTCAGTTCAGCATGCTCAAATCATTTTTAGCATGTTAAAATTAGTTTTTTGCATTAATTAGTCATCATGCCTATAAGTCTAAGTCAATTTTTTTCCTGCCTATCTCAATCCCTAGATAGCATGCTCAGAGGTTTAACTATATAAAAATGTTAATTGTATGAATTGTGAGGCCTACTTGAGACCATTATATGCTACTTGTTTTAAAAAGTCCTTGGTATGTTCTGTATGACGCTTAATCTCGTGTCTAATTAGAAAACCTAAGATTTTATTTATCTAGACCCATATCCAAATAGTAAGCCCAAATGCCTCTTGGACATTAAGTTGGGACAGGTAAGCATCTTAAGACGCATTAGATTTTTCTCATTTCTTTAGTATGCACTTAGGTAAAATAATCTTAATAACCAACTTAGGTGGGTAGATAGACGGATATGATGGAAATTAACCCGAGCAAAAATGACAATGACTTTGAAATTGTCTTCAATAAATAAGTCGGGCGCTGATCCGAATAGGTTAAAATTAACTTAAGTTTATTTCTTATGCTCTTATGTGTTTGGGGTAGTATTAATTAAATTACTTAGTAATTAGGTTATTTTCTTCAATTTGTTGTGTCAATTCTGTCTTCTTGCTTATCTGAATTTCTTTATTTATTTATTTATTTTAATTGTATTTAGCATACTAATCCTTTGTCACCTAGATTTTATTAATAATTAGCTTAATTTACCTATTTCTTTAAAATAAGGTTTTCTTGAAATTTATTAATTCGACCTTTGTTTATCAAATGTTTCCCCACATAAATAACGAATCCGGCAGGGACCCACATTTGTGGACCTCGAAAGGTGCCTAACACATTCCTTTTAAGGTAACTTGAACTCTTACCCGATTTCTGGTGACGTAGACCTCTAAAATTAATTTAACCATTTTTAGTGTCGAATGGTGCCCTAACGCACCTTAATTCGTTAGGTGGTGACTCTTCACCCTCTTTTCTATCCAAAAAGAGTTGTCACATTGATGACCCATCTTTCGCGAGAAAAATGGGGTGCGACACAGGTTATCCTAAAAAGTATGTTAGAAATTGGTGAAAGCCCCTCGTTATCCAACATGTTCAATGAAATGCAACAAGATCAGGGGCTCCAAATTTGGCAATAAAAGCCAAAATGGTGGGAAGAAGCCAAAGAGGCAAAAGTCCCTGGAACGGGCAAATCTCTTGTAGTTCGCAGGAACTACTAGATAAAAAGAGATTGACAGCACCCTCAAGTCCCCAAGCAGATCAGGACACTTTGGGTCAACTACAAAATTAGGACATCAAATGAGAGATCAGTGACATTTTCCGCCAATCCCCAGTAAGACAAAAATCAGCACGAATAGACGATGTTCAAAAATGGTATTTATGGCCATCCCCAGAAATGGGCACGATCATTTCATTCACATTTGAAATAAAGTTATTTTGATTAGCTTCATAGATGTTGTCTTCGAAGTTTCTCAAGTTTGACTGTGGTTGCTAGTAAAAGCGATGTTGTGTCTACTAATTATTTTCCTTGAGCACAGGTACACACAAAGGAGTCAACAGGATAACACAAAAACCAAAGGTGATATTTTTCGCAACTGCTACGTATGCCATTGCATGATCATCTATATCATTATCATATTTGCATGTCAAGAGGACTATGCCAAGAGGGCCATGTCATATTTGCATGTCAAGAGGGCCATGTCATATTTGCATGTCAAGAGGACCATGCCAAGAGGTTCATATCATATTTGCATGTCAAGAGGACCATGTTGCGAGGACCATCATCATCATTAATATCGCAGATACATTCGCTGTGAGTATTATGTCCCTCTACCGGCTGGTTTCAAACAGAATGACATTCAGAGGCGTCTTTAAGTCGCACTGTCTGTGCGGAATCGACCCAAGAGCATATTTGTATCCAACATCGTGTAAGACGGAGGAGTCTAACATTGAGGATATTTTTATTTGCATGTTTATGCCACAAATATTTATGCATCCTTATTATTATGCCAAGTCTGGCATTCAGCATATTTATATCCAATATCGCGTGAGACGGAGGAGTCTGACATTGAGGATATTATTATTATGCCAAGTCTGGAATCCAGCATATTTGCATCTAACATCGCATGAGATGGAGGAATCTGATGTTGAGGATGTATTTGCTTCCTTATTATTATGCCAAGTCTGGCGTTCAGTATATTTATATCTGATATCGCGTGAGACGGAGGAGTCTGATGTAGAGGATATTATTATGCCAAGTCTGGCATCCAGCATATTCATATCTGATATCGCGTAAGACGGTGGAGTCTGACATCGAAGATATTTATGCACCCTTATTAAAGACAACAAAGTGTCGCTCTGAAGTATGCTTATACATACAAGAGCATTAATCGCCAGAAGATGCAGCTATATTTGATCGTGTGGCAAAGGCCTTGTCACCCTCGATAATCAAATATTCCTTGCCACGAGATCAAATGCATATAGTCCGAAAGATGTCTATAAGACGCCATCCAAATCGGACGATGAACTATATCTCCCTAAATTGGAAGGCCAAAGGTCATATGTAAGCCACAGCGATATCAGAAACCGGATAGTGTGTAAGATTGCCCAAACACTTGACAGACTAAGAGTTATCTGTAAGACGCAGCGATATCCAAAAATCGGATAGTGTGCAAGATCACCTGAAGATTAAAAGTTCAAGGGTAATGCGTAAGTTGCAATAATATCTGCAATTGGATAAAGTGCAATACTACCAAAAATTGACAGTCCGAGGGTTATTTATAAGCCACGACATATCCACGTTGATATTGTGCAGGACTACCCAAAGGCTAGCAATTCAAGGAAAATCTGTAAGTTGCGTTACATCCAAGATTGAATAAAAGTGTCGGATTACCCAAAAACTGGCAATTCAAAGGACATCTGTAAGCCGCCTCTATCCAAAGTCGGATGATGTGCAAGATTACTCGAAGTTTACAAATTAAAGGCATCTGTAAGCCGCCTCTATCCAAAGTCGGATGATGTGCAAGATCACCTAAAGCCTGACAGTTCAGGGAATATCTGTTAGTCGCATCGATATGAATGATGCGCAAAACTTATCCCGAAAGCATATTCAAGGACTACTGTCAATAACCACGAAGGTTATCACGTTCAAGAGAATGTCATAAATGGTCACGAAGACCGTTACATCGCAACAACTATGAAGGTCGTCATACTCAAAATTGCCACGAAGGCAATCCTATCTGATAGCTATGAAGACTATCATATTCTCTTTATAGAAGTCATTATTTCCCAAGATGGAAACAGTAAAGGATGACATACGCTTCAAAAGGAAACAAATGCGAAAATAAGGTACAAAGCTATCTTTCTCTGTTGAATCACTTTACTACTAACGATTTTGTTTCAAAATATTGCCGAGAATATCCAAGAGGATGAAAATCTCGAATCAGAACAACATGTACAAAGCACATCAAAAAGATGTCACAACCTAAGATTCGGACATAATCCAAGGATAAGGTATGGCCAAGAAACTACCTCTCCAAGTGGAATTATGTTACTACTAACATTTTTGTTTTGAGATATTGTCGAGAGCATCCGAGAAGGATGAAATTCTCAAAGCAAAACCACAGGTGCGGACTACACCAAAAAGGACGTATCACAACGTGAAACTTTTTCTTAGCAGCGAACTGGGACATAGTTCGGAGAGGAATATCAAACTCTTAGAACGCGAGCCGAGGAACGACTACCACCGCCATCAAACCACACCCCTATCAGAAGGCATGTGGGTATTTCTATCGTTGAGTCTTAGTTTCGCATCCAGAGTATTTTTCAAACTCACACTAGAAGCAATACTCCTTCTTTTCAAATATGGGTGACAATACACCTCCAGCTTTGGAAATTATGTCCAGGTAAAGTCTTACTTATGGGTGTGAAGAGCTCCACATTTATAATTGAGACAATTACAAGCCTCTTTTCTATAGCTCAACCCATTTGTCACTCATCCCGAGCCAAATGTTATCTTAACATAAAGATTACATTTTCTACTGATTGAGTCAAACTACAAGCAGCCTAATTCCTAAGTCCTGGGATATGTAGGCGGGCTCTGTTTTGAAAACTCAGTTGTATTCCAAACCCCCCAATCCTCTTACTTCCCAGAGTTTCGGTCTCTTCGTACTTTCAAACTAGAACAGTTTGGAATTCTTTAAAAATCGTGTATAAAATCAAGCACCTTGAACTACAAGTGGCCTAAATTCTCATGTAACCTGGGATATGTAGGTAACTCGATACCGGAGTTCGGCCATAATTCCTTAAAATTCATGCTAGAACCAACCGCTTCCTGAAGACGAATCTGTGGTCGAATAAAATTGGGAACGTCAATTCCCTTTACCCAGGGTTCATTACACTCATCTTACCCAAAGAGAGGGGCAGTTGTTGACACCCAATTTTTACCCTCCACATTACGAATTAATCTTGAGCCTTTTTGAATTTTAAATGATTCTTGAAATAATTATTTTGTAAAAAAGGGATAAAATATTTTCCAAACCGGCTTTATAATAGTTTTTGAGTAATGATTTATATTTTACATATTTAATTATGTGAAATTTATATAAGTTTACTTAAATAACTATTTTAGAGTTTAATTTCGTTGGAAAATCCTTTTAAAAGATTAAACGTTTGATTTTTCTCTAAATTAATTCAAGCAAGAGATTAATTGAATAAATTAATTTCATAATTGTTAAAAGAGGTAATTCTACGTTAAATACAATAATTATTTTGAATTATTTTAATTTATTTAAGCTCAAGAGATAATTGTAATTGATTCACCCCTATTCCAATTCTAGCCTATTCTTTGAAAACATTTAAATCCTAGCCGGATTCTTTCTAATCTCTATCTATTTGGCTACCTCTTAAACTTAAAGTGGTCACATTTTGCAAAACTCAAACCACTCTCATCAGCCCTTTGTTCTAGCCAGATTTGGGCTCACAAGACCCATTTTCCTCCAGCCCAACATCTCATTCCCTGACCCGGTCCAAGCCCATTTCCTCACACCCTTATACTCCTTCACTCTTCTTTCCCTTTCTCTCTCTCAACAGATAACCAAATGACCCCTTCTCCCTCATCTCTCCTCTCCTTCAACGAAGAACAAACCCAGAAATGTTTCTCCATCCAAACTCCCTCAAACGATGACAACAACTACAACAAACGACCCCAAATCTTCAGAAATCATCAACCCTCCATCTATTTTCCCTTCACCTCCGGTTATCAGTACAAATAGTGAGCTGTCCAGGTTCTAGGAGAACCTGGAAATCGACAGATGGCCTCTCCAATATTCCTCTCCGTGAATTCTGGTGCTCCTCGCTCGATTTAGTGTAATACGTGGCCTCAATTCCTTTGTCCTCAAGGAATTTCGTTCAAAATTTGAAATTCTCCAAAACAAAATATTCAAAATTGCCCCTCTGTTTACCCCTCTTTTTACCCTAAAATCTTCCTATAAATATCCTCTAAGATGGAGGGATTAGGGGCTGGTCTTTGGAGAATTTCTTGAACTTTTTGGAGAACCACTCTCTAGTTCATAGAAGCCATAGATTGTAGAGAAAATACTCACAAAAAGGGTCCGACTAATCCCAGTAAGTTTAAACTCGAACTCCGGTGGTCGTAAAGTTTTTCGACGAAGCTTGTATTTCCAGTTCACTGCTCCAAGGAAGGTAAAACCCTTCATTCATTTTTTTTCTTTCTCTATTCTTTTTCTCTGTTTCCTCTTAGCATAATATAGAGGGTCTGTTTCTTTCTTTTTTTGTTAGAAATGTTTATGGTTGGTTTTTGAGCTGGTCTTGTTTGGTTCGTATAATATGAGTAATAAAGATTTAAGACTGTTTGTTCAAAATCGTTGTCAAGTTGTATGGCTTCTGGATCTCGTATTGATAATTTGGTGCGTGGATTTTAGGGCTGAGCTATTCATCAATTTTTATTTGTTTTGTTAAATTGTCGTTTAAGTTTCTTGACTGTTTTCATATGACTGTTTTGGCAGTCTATTATGCTAATTGTTCATGATTCTTAGGACTTGAACAAAACTTGATAGATTTGAGTATGTTTAGATGAATATGTGTTCGTTTAAAGATAAGGTATAGTTAAAATCTATTTTGACTCTCCTTTCCCCTTTTTTATGCACCATGATTAACACCCATCTCCTTCCCTTTAAAGTTATGCATATGTGATCAAGCTTGAGTCTTGAAATGGCTTTGAATGTGAACCTGTTTTGAGCATAATGCCTAAAAGCATGTATTATCTCTTTGCTACTAATATTCAAGTTTTGAGTGTAACTTGTTTCCTTAGCTCCTGGTTCATGACTACCCCTAAGCATACCCTTTATCATCAAAGTCATGGTTAGGATTTGATTGAGCATAACCTATTTTAAGCTCCCTTTAGCATGACATGTCGAGGGATCCATGAAGCATTCCAATTTCCCCTAAGCATTGCTGACAGCCTTACTGCATCTTTTAAAATCATCTTAAAATGGTCTTTAAAATCGAAAAGTTTTCCTCCATTGTTTAAAGTTTTTTTAAGTCGTAGATGCCTTTTCTTTGCTTTCATCTGATTATTCATAATTGATAGGTTGGCTACGATCATGTGTTTTAACCCCTGTCTTGTTGCTTTCTCCCTTTATGATTTAGTTTCAGCTTGGCTCTTCTCCCCTCTCTTTTTGCTATGTTTAACCCTTAAAGTACAAGCTGCTCATCCCAAATATGCTAGTTTATAAGTCTTACTGTGAAATCCATCATGTTTAGTTTACAAATTTATTGAAAATAAATGATGTTTTACCCTATTCGGACTGGGTTAAGAGTAAAATATCGAAGTTAATCGCCTTCTTATGTGTCTGATATGAGTCTTATCTAGTTCAAAATTTGCGGAGACAAGATTCGCAATATATAGCTACCAACATGCTGAAATCTTTATACTTGCTAGTTCACGGTTCTGCTTCCTTTATCTTAAGTTGATCTTTTCTCCAAACGTGATGATTGTATTGCTTAGAATCTAAGTGTTCCTGCTTGAAAATTAATAGGACTCTTGGCTAGGTTTCTGGGAATTCTTTAAAGTATGTTGAATATTACTGCTCATTTTCAACTAGTCAATCCAATTGTATGTGAATAAGTTTGGTGCATAAACAGGTCTTGCATTCTTTCTTTCAATACATGGGTTGTGTTATGGATATTAACTCTATTCTTTTCCTTGTTCGCATGTGATGCCCGAGTTCTATGAGAACTCCCTCTCAATCCTTGCATCCCTCGTTGAGTTGAAACTCAACACCACTTCATCGAGTCATCCCGAAGAACATGACGAACAGGTTAAAAATTTAAGAAAATAGGCCAAGCTCATAACAAAAGCGGCAACAACATCAGTCCAAAATGGACTAAATATGAAGAAGAATAGGCCAAGCCCATAGCAAAAGCAGCAACAACATCAGTACAAAATGGACTAAATTTGAAGAAGAATGGGCTAAAGCCCACGAGCATACAACAGCAGTAGTCCAGCAGACAGGAGGTGGAGAAAATTGGACCTAAGTCCAAAAAATTGTGAAAAAATGGGCCTCAAAGCCCAACTTAGATATTTTAGGACAGGGTTTTGGACCAAAGTTCAAATTAATTAAGTCAAAGAGCTTAATTAACTCTCTTTCTCTTTAACTCTTTATTATGTAGCTTAAAAATTATAATTGTTGTATTAATTGGACTGTTTTTAACTTAGTTGGATTTTCCCCAAAGAGGAACATTTCATCTTTTAAAAATATATCTTGGTTCATTTATGCTTTTCCTTACATGTTTAAGGCTGTTTTGCTTAAAGATAAAATTCGGAATGACTTTTTACCTTAAACAAATTCTCTCTGTCTCTCTCTTAAACCATTTTTAAGATACTAAACTTTTCATCTAAGTCATATCTTTCATATTTCCTAAATCAAAACAAGATGTTTTTCTTATCAAAAATACAAAACCCTTTCTTTTAAAAGAGTTAGTCAAAATAAGTTATTTCAAACAAGTCCGGATAACCGTAAGTTAGCGGATGTTTCGAGTGCTTTAAAAACCTTCTCGAAATATTAATAAGAACCTTTTACCTTAAATCTCTAATTTTTAAAGTTATATCTGTTCTTGACTTTAGAAATTTTATAAGTTTTTCTTGGTTTTCCTTTAATTAAACTAAGTGGCGACTCTTGCTTTTAATTGAAAACGTTTTGAAACTTGAACTAGATTTTCGAAATGATTTTCAAATAAGTCATTTTTTTTCGTAAAACAATGATTATTAAGAAATACTTGATTGTGTAGAGGTGTAAAAAAGGGTGGGGGAAAAGTGCCAGAAGAGGGGGGGGGGGGTTGTCGAAGGCTAGGAGGGATGGGGGTGGGTGATGGGAGCTCAAAGAAGAATAGAAAAAAGAAAAAAAGGGGTGGGGTTGGCGAAGAAGATGAAGCGGTGGTGATTTTTTTTTTTTTTTTTTTTAGTTTTAATTATATAAAACATATATGTGTGGGATCACTTTTATTTTTTTAAAATAATACACGCTTTTATTTTCTTTTTAAATTTTTTTTGCCATGTCAGCATTTAGGGTTGTATTTAATTCACTTGAAAGTTATTAAGGGGTGTATTTAATTATTTGTGAAGTTTAAGTGGTAAAATAAATTGTGCAACCAAGTTTAATTTTTTTTTTAATGTATTTTCTCTTATAAATATGACATGCAAAAAGTCATATGTCAATAAAGTAATGGTAAGTGTTGGTAGTTGGTACTACAAATTAATTTTTTTGGGAAAGACAAATTTTGGAGGAAAAAAAAGTAAAAGCCCACTTTTTTATATTAAGGGTAATATTGTCTTCTTAACTTGTTTGGACGTTGTTTGGACATACTAGTTTGGATAAAATGTGTTTCTCTTAATTGATATATAATTTTAAGTTTTGAAAAATAATTTAGACAATAAATAATTAATATTGAGGATAAAATATAAAAAAATAAATTATTTTGATATGTTAAAAATGACAAGTAAAAGTGAAAATATAGAGGAACATATACTTGTTTTTGCTGACCAAGGTATTTAATCTTACTCCTACATGCATGTTGGTGGAAATTAAACACAAAGTACCGAAGAACATGACTATTAAATAGAGTTGAATAAACTTCTTACAGTTCACAATCATCAGCCACTCAAGCTTTTGTCTTAAAAAACTAGAAGTACTAATGCAGGAAAAGAGAGAGAAGTGTGTTACTCCCTCCAAACTATTTTACTTGTCACATTTTTTTATTTATACATTTTTAAGAAAAATATTAATTAAAGTGTAATTTGACTAATCTATTTTTATTTATTATTTTTTAATATAACATTTAATACTTTTATATTTCGTACTATATTAATATTTCTTCATATTTATGAATAAATATAAATGAGGGAACAAATAACTGATTATATTTGACTTTTTAAAATGATAATTATTTGCCATTCATTTTTAATAAGAACGACAAATATAGTTCGACTGGAGTACAATCTCTAAAATCAAAATATTAATATGGATTTTCTTTCAAAAATTTTGTTTGCATGACAGTGATGAGCTTTACATCCACTTTAACATGAAGTTATAATTATGGGTGTGAAGGATGATTAAGATTCCTGATTTTCGATGTTAAAATTATGGGTGTAATGAGATGATTCTGATTCCTGATTTTCATCAACTTTAATCAGATATTTAAAATTCAAGCTTAAAATTTGAGAATTTCTTAATAGGGTGATGTATCTTCTTAATACAAATTACTCCCTTCGTTTTAATAAGAATGATCTATTTTGACTTGGTATGGAATTTAAGAAAATAAAATAAAATTAAATCTTGTGATTTTAAATTAAAGTTATGTCAGATTTATCAAAATGCTCTTTAATCTTGTGGTCGTAAAACATGCCATGTGAAAAATAAAAATTAAAGTGTTGTCAAAAAAGGAAGAGTGAATCCCACTTTACCCCCCTAACATTTAAGGGTTGGAAAACAATACCCCTTCCACATATTGAATGAGATGATAACCACGTTATGCAATATTTTTTGGTGAGAATTTTTTTTTATTAAATTATTTTTCTAAAACTAAAATAAGAAAATTAACCTCCAATCCTTAAAAAACTTTGAATTTCAAGGGAATTTTCTTGGTGCTAAACACTGAATTTCAAAGGCTAGATTTATTTTTTATTAGTACTCTTTTTTCCTGATATCTCATTGACTGGGTAACATTTTAAAGAAAAAATACAGTTTTTGTTTCAAATAATTCAAATGTTATCAAAAAAAAATATAGTTTTTTTTTCAAATAATCCAAACATTTTTTAAAAAAACAATTTTTTAAAATAATCCAAATGTTATCGAAAATCAATATTTTTTATTTCAACACTTTTTTTAATTCAAATAATATTATTGGAAAAAGAATTTTTTATTCCAAATAATCCAAATGTTATTGACAAAAATGGTTTTTTTTTTCAAATAACTCAAATCATATTGAAAAAAATAGTTTTTTTCTCAAATAATCCAAATGTTATTGAAAAAAAGTAAAAAAAATTCAAATAATCCAAATGTCATTGAAAAAAAATATTTTTTTTTCTTCAAATAATTAAAATGTTATTGAAAAAATTGTTTTTCAAATAATTCAAATGTTATTGGGAAAAGCTATTTTTTTAAATAAAATATTACTCACTCAATGAAATATTTATCAAATTATTCAAAAAAAAAAAGTACTAATGAAAAATAAATCTAGCTTCGAAATTCAGTGTTCAACACCAAAAAAATTTCTTCAAATATAGTATTTTTTAAGGATTGGGGGGTTAATTACCTTATTTTAGTTTTAGAAAAAATATATTTATTTAAAAAAAATTAAAAAATATTACACAAGAGAGTTATCATTCCCATTCAATATGTGGAAGGGGTATTGTTTTTTCAACGCTTAAATATTAGGGGTAAAGTGAAATTCACTCAAAAAGGAAAGAATCATTCTTTTTTAAATAGATTAAGAAGAAAAATATTAATACATTCTTTTTGAAACGGAGTAAATAATATGTTTGGGAGTACCAAATAGTTAAGCAACAAAGGAAACTGGAGTAATAAAACTCGGGATTTTAAAAAAAGTAAATAAGTAGTTGGGGCAGAGAATTGTCCTCAAAAAACAAAAACAATAGCTAACAAAGAATATGTTCCAAGCACAAGGAAACAACCTATTTAATTAAGAGTGCTGCTATTTGGCACAATTCACTTTGGCACAACTTGGCACAACTCAGGTAAAAAGTCCAAATAGCTCTTAAGTAAAATTGGCTCCAAAACTATTTATTTTCCCTCCAAAAGTTCCCTCCAAACCATTATCCCCAATCCCACCCTAGTATCCCCTAACCCTAACACACACACCCTCACCCACCCTACCCTCCTTTATCATTTATCTTTCATTACTGACACACACTCTATTCAATAAATTATTTTACTTTTCAATAAATTAATTTATGTACCTATAGTAATTTTTATTTTGGAGTAGTTTATATCCTCCATGAAGTATTACTAATTCTTCATTTTTATTATCTCTTTCGCTCTTATTAAATTTTTTTATATATAATAATTAATTTTATGTTTATTATTTTACTCTGTGCAAATCATAAATAATTAAATTAATTAAGTAACTATCATCTTTATATTCATTATGAAGGAAATTAACTTAATTATTTTGCTTTAAAATATTATACGTAATTAAAGTTAATAAAAGCATTATCTTGAACAAGATATTAAAATTGTGTGGTCATATTAATTACAAAAATTTAAAAAATAAATAATAATAATAATAATAATAATAATAAATTATAATATATATATATATATATATATATATTATAACCTCTCTTCTTTTTTTTTTTTTTTTTGGTTCATTTACATATATACAAAATTAACTTTTCAAAAAAATGGTTAAGTATTTCAGTTTATTTATAATTATATTCCTATTTACTTGCCTAAAATTAAAGTCCTACGATCGATAAAATTGACTAATCAATATTATCTTGTTATAGTCAACAATTATGTTGACTAGTAGTACGATCGATGAAATTGAGACTCAATTCAATCATAATATGAGTTGGATCAACATTACTATGTTATAAGTCAACAATTATGTTGACTAGTAGTACGATCGATGAAATTGAGACTCAATTCAATCATAATATGAGTTGGATCAACATTACTATGTTATAAGTCAACAATTATGTTGACTAGTAGTACGATCGATGAAATTGAGACTCAATTCAATCATAATATGAGTTGGATCAACATTACTATGTTATAAGTCAACAATTATGTTGACTAGTAGTACGATCGATGAAATTGAGACTCAATTCAATTATAATATGAGTTGGATCAATATTACTTTGTTATAAGTCAACAATTATGTTGACTAGTAGTACGATCGATGAAATTGAGACTCAATTCAATCATAATATGAGTTGGATCAACATTACCCTGTTATAAGTCAATAATTATTGATGTGCCGCCATTCTACGGCACATTTGACTCCTTTAACTAAGAATAATCGTGAGTTTTCAAGCAACAGTCGTCGTTTTTTATGCTTTTATGTTGGAATTGTAGGAAATAGCGAAAAACGTAGAAAAGGAAGGAAATACGATCAAAAGAGCGCCACTGGTTAAGAGTGACGGCCACCATGACGAGCCGTCACCCATGTGACGGTCCGTCGTAAAGACCGTCAAGTCGAGCAGCACACTGCCTAGTGGTGACGGCCACCATGACGGGCCGTCACACACTTGACGGTCCGTCAAGTAGACCGTCAAGTTGAGGCAGCACACTGCCTAGTGGCGACGGGCACTGTGACGGTCCGTCAAGCATGTGACGGTCCGTCACCCAGCCCGTCAAGTTGAGGCAGTACGCGCGACGCGGATTCCGAACGTTTTTGGGTTTACTTCCTGGACTCCTATAATTACCCTATGTTAGGTTTATTTTAGACATTATTCATTACAAGTTCATTACCCAAGAGTTTTTAGTCGGTTTTGAGAGCAACAACACGTTTTCTTCTTCTTGAATTCGTGTCTTAATTTGTTCTTGGGATCTTGGTTTTTCTTGTTCTTGGAT
>QJPP01006740.1:0-15979 GCA_003996215.1 Jaltomata sinuosa
ACTAGCGTGGGCCATCGCCGTTAGATCGCTGTGATTCGTGCTTGGAGATCTGTTGGGGACTACTTCATACTGAGGGTGAGCTCTTGGCGATCGGAGCTTAGCTTTAGTTTATCTTTTGCTTCATGTACTCTATTACCATTCAGAGACATCTGTATATATTGTTTGGATCGTTTGCACTCCATGTATGTAGTTTTGGCTCTACACTATGATACCAGGTCTTGGGGTTTGGTTTAGTTTCCGCGCATGTATATATTTATAGTCCTTTTATCTGTTCTCTTCGTCTTGTTCTCTTATTTGTTAGATAGTAGCCCATTACTAACTGTCCTGGGCTACGGGGATTGGTTCACCTACCGGGGGTTGTAGGTGCCATCATGACCGAGAAATCGAGTCGTGACAAGTCCCTTGAGGATTCCTTAAAGACTTTTTAACTCTTTCTGCAAATAAAGGTGGCAAGCCGTCTATAAACCTAGCTTTCCAGTACTCAAGACTGTTTTCGGGTAATTCCATTACTCGACTTAAATATGTATTTTTGTACCATCTAAATTCTCCTAATTGTCTACATCGTAGGCCATTCAATAGAGAACGAACAATTTCATATTGGTTGGTAAATCTACCATTAAAATGTTCTAGAATGGTGAAGACCAGTGTATAAACTGCGTCTTCTCTATTTCTCGCTAAAGCCATTCCTAGGTTGTCAACACCTTCATTGTTGGCAATGGCATTTATAATCGTAGACTTGGCTTCAATACTCATATAATTGTCCCACCAGCCTCTTAATTGACCAGTAAAACCAACAATGATCATTTTGCAAATATTTCTATCAGAATTATTAGTACTTTTACAGATAGTTGAATACATAAGCATTCTATGGACGGGAATAGTAAGTTGTCTATCAGTCAAGCCATCCAGGTTCCATTCATAGATTTCAGTACCACTATAAGAGGTATTAGTATGATTCTAATCCATTTCTTCAATTAGAACATCTTGAGGGGTTGGTCTAGAATAATAATACGTTTGCATACTAGGTTTATGAGCAAAGTTGGTATTACCACTATTTTTCTTAGGATAGCCACGAAGTTTATTAACTTCAAGATCTATTTGATATTTTAAATCAAAAGTGTTTTCTATATCAGTTGCAAAACCTTCTGACAAATCGATAGGATTAGCCCCTAATTCAGAAAACTTTTTATCAAGAAGTTCTTCTAACTCTCGAAGAGGTTTGAAAATAAAGCCCTGAATCTCAGGGGGTCTCTGGACATGAGTAGGGAGCTTATAAAGCTGAGTTGAACTAGAAGAAGGATCAGAATCCTTCACGTTGGTCTTTATCTGAATCACCAAAGCCGTCAGTTCGACTAACTTTTTATCAAGAGAACTAATATGCTCTCCTAAGACTTTAACATAAAGTCCTAAAAAATTATTTTGAGCGATGAGATTATTAATCTCATTTATACTAACAGTTGCCACATCATCTTCAATAAATTTTTGAAATGCAGTAAAAGTGATACCTACATTATTAGGTAAAACAAATGATGAATGTGGGGGATAAACAGTTTTTATAATATCACCTTTTACATCTTTGTACGAACGTTCAAGAACATTGATGAACAAAGGCAAATAAGTGGTTATGAACCAAGGAACAAAAAACATAATATGATTATGTAAAGCACAACTTTCTTAAAATTCTTGAGAAATATTATTCAGATCATTTTCACTATAAGTGTCAAAAAACCAAGTTTTAAACCGATTCCACTTATCATTTGAAAATTCATTTTGGATGTATTTTCTTGCCAGTGAACCTGGACTAAAATCAATCTGGTGTACATCCATAATCGAATCTCATTAGGGTTAAAGTCCATTTCAGACACAGAGGGGATATCTTTATCAGAGACATCCGAGGAATTATCTTTAGTTCTTACCACATTTAACTGAGGATCAATCTTTATTTCAGCCTTTTTATTAGAGGCAATAGAAGATAATGTGTGCAAAGAAGCGGCCCGATTTTGAGCTGGACCGTAAATAGGCTCAATAGGTGAAATATGATGCAAATCAGGTGATAGTTTATTGCTAGATAAAGAACGTCTATTATAAATAGAATTTATAGTAGGCATAAAATTATTAGAAAATGACTGCCTATGAGAAGTATAACTATTATCAGAAAATTGAATACATACTCTTGCATCAGAATTTTGAGAAATATGAGAATAGTCGGAGTTTATAACTGTATCAGATACTTGACTCGGGGATATAACCGAATTTAGAGTCCATGTGGTTGGGAAATCAATTTCTTCCCACCTAATAGGTCTCCTAGTGGTGACCTTGGACGTTGCAAAATTGGTTTCTACCAATATAGTTTGCTCAGATATATCATATAACTTACATCTTGGATTTAAAGTTGATAGTAACTTGAAATAAATTCTATAAGATAAACATATCAGTTCTGAACAAGGCACGTAATTATAACCATGCATTTTAACATTTAAAGTCAAAGCATCTATGATATTCACATCAGAAAGAGATAACTGCAATTCTTTATCTAGTAATAAACTATTACCTGATTTGCATCATATTTCACCTATCGAGCCTATTTACGGTCCAGCTCAAAATCGGGCCGCTTCTTTGCACACATTATCTTCTATTGCCTCTAATAAAAAGGCTGAAATAAAGATTGATCCTCAGTTAAATGTGGTAAGAACTAAAGATAATTCCTCGGATGTCTCTGATAAAGATATCCCCTCTGTGTCCGAAATGGACTTTAACCCTAATGAGATTTGATTATGGATGTACACCAGATTGATTTTAGTACAGGTTCACTGGCAAGAAAATACATCCAAAATGAATTTTCAAATGACAAGTGGAATCGGTTTAAAACTTGGTTTTTTGACACTTATAGTGAAAACGATCAGAATAATATTTCTCAAGAATTTTATGAAAGTTGTGCTTTACATAATCATATTATGTTTTTTGTTCCTTGGTTCATAACCACTTCTTTTCCTTTGTTCATCAATGTTCTTGAACGTTCGTACAAAGATGTAAAAGGTGATATTATAAAAACTGTTTATCCCCCACAGTCATCATTTGTTTACCTAATAATGTAGGTATCACTTTTACTGCATTTCAAAAATTTATTGAAGATGATGTGGCAACTGTTAGTATAAATGAGATTAATAAACTCATCGCTCAAAATAATTATTTAGGACTTTATGTTAAAGTCTTAGGAGAGCATATTAGTTCTCTTGATAAGAAGTTAGACGAACTGACGGCTTTGGTAATTTAGATAAAGGCCAACGTGAAGGATTCTGATCCTTCTTCTAGTTCAACTCAGCTTTCTAAGATCCTTACTCATGTCCAGAGACCCCCTGAGATTCAGGGCTTTGTTTTCAAACCTCTTCGAGAGTTAGAAGAACTTCTTGATAAAAAGTTTTCTGAATTAGGGGCTAATCCTATCGATTTGTCAGAAGGTTTTGCAACTGATATAGAAAACACTTTTGATTTAAAAGATCAAATTGATCTTGAAGTTAATAAACTTTGCGGCTATCCTAAGAAAAATAGTGGTAATACCAACTTTGCTCATAAACCTAGTATGCAAACGTATTATTATTCTAGACCAACCCCTCAAGATGTTCTAATTAAAGAACGGGATTGGAACCAGACTAATACCTCTTATAGTGGTACTGAAATCTATGAATGGAACCTAGATGGCTTGACTGATAGACAGCTTACTATTCTCATCCATAGAATGCTTATGTATTCAACTATCTGTAAAAGTACTAATAATTCGGATAGAAATATTTGCAAAATGATCATTGCTGGTTTTACTGGTCAATTAAGAGGCTGGTGGGACAATTATATGAGTATTGAAGCCAAGGCTACGATTATAAATGCCATTGCCGACAATGAAGGTGTTGACAACCTTGGAATGTCTTTAGCGAGAAATAGAGAAGACGCAGTTTATACACTGGTCTTGACCATTCTAGAACATTTTAATGGTAGATTTACCAACCAATATGAAACTGTTCATTCTCTATTGAATGGCCTACGATGTAGACAATTAGGAGAATTTAGATGGTACAAAGATACGTATTTAAGTCGAGTAATGGAATTACCCGAAAACAGTCTTGAGTACTAGAAAGCTAGGTTTATAGAAGGCTTGCCACCTTTATTTGCAGAAAGAGTTAAAAAGTCTTTAAGGAATCCTCAAGGGACTATCCCTTACAACACATATACCTATGGAAAACTCATAGGAGCATGCACTCAAGAAGGTATCAACTTGTGCAACGAATTGAAATTATCCAGACAGCTTAAGATTGACAAGCTTAGAGAAAAATCCCAATTAGGAGATTTTTGTACTCAGTTTGGTTTACCTGATACCACTGCTAATAAGCACAAAAAGGCTAGAGATTTAGATCATAATAGTCATTATAGAAAGAGATTTAAACGAAGGTCTAAAGAAGAAAGAGAAGAACGAAAAGCTCATCGTAAGTCTCATAGATTTACGAAAAATAGATCTAAGCGTGATCTCGCAAAGATCAAGTGCTATAAGTGCGGAAAATTTGATCATATAGCGCCCAATTGTAAACTTGAGAAGCTCAAAGCTTTGGAACTAAATGAAGATATTCATGATAAGATTTATAGCTTTTTATACACCTCAGGTTCCGAGTCAGATTATGATTCTGATTCTAGTTCGCAGGAAGAAGTAGATCGTCCTGAACCATCTGGAAATAACTAGACGGCCACGGCTGAAGCCTGTAAATGCCAAAGCGATATTTGTCGTTGCGAAAATGATGAGTTTTTATAAACTTCAATCACAGTTTGAAGACATGAATTTACTTACCATTACTTTTGAAAATATGATAGAATTGTTAAAGGAAGTAACTGATAATAATCTTCGTGAAAAAATCATTCAACTAGCTGCTAATAACAAAGCTAGTTCCTCAAAATCTTTTGGATCAAAAAATGATTTTGAACTGGATTATTCTTCTCCTTATTCTTTGTCTGAAGTTTATAAAAGACTAGCAAGACAACCTGTTGTTATACGAGATACCTCTTTTGATGATTTAAAAGGAGAAGTTGAAAATTTGAAAAGAGAAATTAAGGCGCTTAAGCAAAATCAGATTATATGTGATCATCGTCTTTCTCAAATTGAAAAGGCAGATAGCAAAGGTAAAGGTATTATCGAAGATAATACTTTGACCAGACCTATTACTACTGATAATAGGCAAAATATGTTTTTAGGGATGATGCAAATTGTTACTGCCCACAAATGGTTTGTTAAATGCCCCATTTTGATTGATAATACTTTTTCGATAACTGAGATAGCTATGATTGATAGCGGGGCCGATGTAAGTTGTATTCAAGAAGGCCTTATACCAACCAAATATTTTGAAAAAACAACTCATATGGTCAGATCTGCTTCAGGCCATGCTCTTGATATAGAATACAAATTACCGAATACACGTATTTGTCAAAACAAAGTGTGTATTCCTCACTTTTTCTCTCTAGTGAAAAATCAGTTATACCCCCCTATTATACTTGGAACCCCTTTCATAAATGCTATTTATCCATTCACTAGCATAACGGCTGAGGGCTTTTCAGCTACTTACAAAGGACAAAATATCAGTTATACTTTTGTCACAGATCCTGTTTCTCGTGATATAAACGCCTTGATTAATATGAAACAAAGGCATATTGATTCCTTGCAATTTGAATTATTCAGTTTTAATATATTCGATACTTTAAAGTCTGCCAAAATAAAAGAAAAAATAAAATTGATTTCTGAGCAGATGGCCATTGATATTTGTGTCGATCATCCTAGTGCCTTTTGGAATAGAAAAAAGCATATTGTGACTCTTCCATATGAAGAAGGCTTCTCTGAGGATAATATTCCTACTAAATCTCGTCCCTACCAGATGAACGCCAAATTGGTTGAATTCTGCAAAAAGGAAATAGATATGTTATTACAAAAAGGTTTGATAAAACCTTTCAAATCCCCTTGGTCTTGCACTGCCTTTTATGTTAATAATGCAGCTGAAAAAGAACGTGGTGTACCCAGGTTAGTAATAAATTTAGACTTTATTATAGTCTATATTGATGATATTTTAATCTATTCTAAGACGTTAGAAACTCATATTAAACACCTAGACGTGTTTAATATTATAGATAGCACGATAACATTATAGATAGCACGATATTATATGGAATTATAGATAGCACGATATTATATGGAATTATAGATAGCACGATATTATATGGAATTATAGATAGCACGATAACACCTAGAGATTTGCAGGAACTTATTATATGGAAAATTATAGATAGCACGATAACAGACACTTCGTTATATGAAGATATTATCGTTTTAGAAGAAGAAAGATGCTTCTATAATAATGTTGATATTTGTGAATATAACTAACATATTTCTTCACAAGATGGACCCTCCTTGGGTAACCAAGGTTAGAGGCCGAGGGAACAGAGGAAGAGGAAGGGGAAGATCGTATGGATCCGTACCACGTTCCCCAGTTATACAAAATTATGGATTGAGTTTGATAAACTCAAAAGCTTCTCAAGCTGCAAGTTCAAGTTCAACTTCAATAAATATGGGAGATATTCCAACAACTGATCCATTATATTATCGCCTACAAGAATATTTATCTCAAAGGCAAAGACCTACTTTTGCATCTATAGCCAAAGAAGAGGCTGATGATACCTCAACTTATGAAAAGATTCCAAAAAGGGAAATGATATTTCTCCTAGAAAACTCTGATATTCAGAGGAAGGAAGAACCTTGGAAAATATTCCAAAGGTATTTAATTAATGGATTATATTTTTTGGGTGAGTCATACAAAACCCGAGCTTATTACGAGACAATCCTTATAAGTACAGGAAGTGCTGAATTTCAGCATTTCAGCGGATATAACGCAGATGAGAACGTTTATAACTTCTCAAAGATGATAATTAAGCAGATCATATCTGTTGAAGATTGGGGTATATCCACTAAGAAAGAAAGGCAGATAAGCCTAAAAGGCGTACCCATGAATTTCACATACTGGGACTACGTCCATGCCTTTGATAAAGCTCTCATTTATAATAACGAGAAACGCAAACACACTTGGTTCTTAAAGATTTGTGCGAAGATATTCGCAGAACGAATTCCTAATTGGTTTCTAAATTGGTGGTCATACCACGGTCCAACAACAAAAATATTGCCAGAACCATTTTTTAAGTTATACAAAGAATGGGCAAAAGTATCACCCAAACTTAATGAGATATATCTCATGGATCATATTTTTTATATGGAAAAAATTGATCAGATATATTTCTTTATTGAATTTTCCATCCCATGGATTCATAAATGGACCCCGGAAGTGGACTATACAGAAGAACAAATTCCCTGTTTATATCGGAATTTTTATAATAACTTTTGGGATAAGCTAATGAAACACGATCCCACGACAAAAACCTTATATGGACAAGAGTTAATAGATCTTATTAAAGCTAAGATCCAAGAATACAGTCTTGCCCCTCAGAAGGATGGCTTTGTACAAGACAACTCGGTTCGGAACATGGCCAGAAGAATCTCCGTTCAAAATGGAGACAAGGAAGAAATGATCAAGAAATATCTTGATGAAATCAGAAAAAATCTGCTCCTCAACATAACACAATATGAAAAATCTGACACTTCAATGAGGAGTGAGGCCAGTGATGATACAGCAGATATGCATGATACAACAGATATGCAGGAAGCTCAACTGAGCGAATCCACTCCAGAAGATATGCTGGAAAAAGCAGAGGATTTCTTGTGAAGGCTAAAAGAAAAAGATAAGATATAATGATTTGTGAAACGTTGATTGGTTATAGGAAAAGATACATGATATGTTCAAACTACAGTAGATAAACTGTGTAAGGGATGAATGGGTCCCATTTGGTACTGTAGAAAGATTCCAAATGTTTTATATTTTCCTATAAATAAGGGAGTCCTTCGTTTGTAGTAGAAAAAAGGGATTAAAAAAACCATTTTTCTAGTTTTTCTCTCACTACTCCCCCTCTCTCTCTAATATTGTAAAGGTTTGCCGGATACCAACCGGAGTAAATAGAAAAAAGTGCTTCAAGGTAATTACTTTGTCTTTGTTATTTTATTTTATTTATCCTAGAGCAACGCCGTGACCATGTCCGGCTAAACTCAGTTGTATCTATGTCGAATAACTAACTTCGCGTTTATATTTACCATGAAAGATCTAGACTTTATCTAGATATAAAAAAATTTATGTATGGTTTCTTGACTTGGTTCTGAGATGGTGGCACAGTCAGATCCGATACTATTGTTATTAGCTTTGTCTTAGTGACTCCGTCTAGCCAGCCGCGGTCTCAAGCCCGTTAAAGGAGAAAAAGGACGTCTCTACCCGGTTAGAACTGCTAGACCCATGGGTTTAATATCAGTATGTACTGAATCTCGACAGGCCCCTTGCCTGGATAAAAAGCTTCAATAGCTTCCATACAGTCATCAAATCATAGATCAATTTGCATATATCTTGATTCTTATAAATAAATTTAAGGATGCAAATTTGATTTAAAATCAGGTTATTGGCAGATTCAACTCTTCAAAGAGCATTCTTATAGAACAGCTTTCAACGTCCCATTCGGACAGTATGAGTGGAATGTTATGCCTTTCGGTTTGAAAAACGCTCCTTCAGAATTCCAGAAAATTATGAATGATATTTTTAATCCCTATATAGACTTTATTATAGTCTATATTGATGATATTTTAATCTATTCTAAGACGTTAGAAACTCATATTAAACACCTAGACGTGCTTTAAAAAAATTGTGATTCAAAATGGGTTGGTAATTTCTAAACCAAAAATGAGTCTTTTCCAAACTGAGGTCAGGTTTCTGTCACGACCCAATTTCTCGGTCATGATGGCACCTACAACCCCCGGTAGGTGAACCAATCCCCGTAGCCCAGAAAACTTAGTAATGGGCTACTATCTAACAAATAAGGGAACAAGACGAAGAGAACAGATAAAAGGAATATAAATATATACATAAGCGGAAACTAAACCAAACCCCAAGACCTGGTATCATAGTATAGAGCCAAAACTACATACATGGAGTGCAAACGATCCAAAAGAATATATACAGATGTCTCTGAATGGTAATAGAGTACATGAAGCAAAAGATAAACTAAAGCTAAGCTCTGATCGCCAAGAACTCACCCTCAGTCTGAAGTAGTCCCCAACAGATCTCCAAGCACGAATCACAGCGATCTAACGGCGATGGCCCACGCTAGGATCTGCACCCAAAGATGCAGGGGGGTAGGGGTGAGCACCAAATATGAAGCATAAGGTACCCAGTAGGTATCATAGGCCGACTGGGCACATATAAGATAAAAGCGTAGTAACAGACAGAATAGAAGCAAGCAGTCACAGAAATTAACGAAAGGTACACAGGAACTAGCCCAGAGGGAAATCAATAGAACCACATGTGAGGCCAGTAAGCAGAATATACACACCATAGGCACAGGTGAAAGTAAGAAATAACGCACCTGGGGTCCTTGCAATAACAGTGTATACATAATAAGTTTACGAAATGGACGGTATATCGGTAACCTCAAGTGTAAGAAAAAGAGAGAAAGAGTAATGATAGGTATGTTCAGGGACATGAATCAAACTCAACTGATCATATCAATCTCAAATCCAGAAACTAACAGTCTAGCAGTAACCAATTTCATACTTAACCGTAACAGGGAACAATACTATAAGTAAATAGCAAGAGTCTACCTACAGTCCCCCGGCCGCCCATACAACCGAGGAACACAAACAAGTGAAAACAAACCCTCCGGCATCCCATACTACCGGAGCGTACAATCAACAAATAACAAACAAGGGTGGAGCCTCAAACAATGAATGATATGATGCATGAAGATCTCAAGTGGAATGGTATCTCTGTATGTACCTCCTCCGGTGCCGATCCAGCCCAGCAGGTAGGTTCTATGGAAGGACACTGCCCGTATACCCCTACTCCGCCGTATACCCCTCATTCGGCACACGCAGCCCGAAGCCCCTGGCCCGGATGGCAAGGTCCATGGAGGTCCCTGACCCCATACTAAAACTCAGTATCAAAACCTGTCACCCGGAAGCAAGTCCGGTATCAAGATAGAGACCCAGTCTCGAATATGCATGCCCAGACCCTGTCCAGGACTAAAGTAGTAGGAAAATATCTCAAAACAAACCCTCCAAGGGTGCCCGGGCATAACCGGGTCTAAACAGTAGAAAGTCATCTCAGGTGCTCGGTCTGACCGAGGCTAAATATCATCTCAAGTAGCAAGAAAACTCAACTAGCACCCCGGCCCTGCCGAGTCTAGCGTGAATCGTAAAACTGGTGATTTAAAACATAAATTTACTTTCTTTTACCCAGGAAATTCACAAGTTAAATCAAACCATTTCCAAATCATTTCCATCAAAAACAGGCCCCCGGGACCATGCAAGGTTTAGAAAATAGTGTCAGTAGGCCCGAAGCCAAAACCATAGTAAAACATGGATAAAACCTCTTTTTATGCATGGAAATGGTATGATCACACATAATAGCTGCCCAGCAGCTCACAATCAACCTATCGACCCTGCACAGGCCCACAGCTACTCAGCAAGCATAACCAGCCTAGAAGGATAATTCTATGCCCGGGACTCGCGGACATTCCCAAAATCCCACCTTCTATGTTCCAGAGTCAACAAGGCCTCACAAGACCACAAGGGTAAATAAAATATATCGGCAATTACTACAAGCAACGGAGGAACAAAAGTAGGCGGACATGAATAAAGCGGTCGAGGTCTGTGGTACCAACCTAATAAACCAACCAAAGGATGCCCATTAATACAATTTTATCCTATATATGCGGAGTCTAGGGAAAATAAACCGTAACCTACCTGTCGTCCGATGACAAGCTTGAACCTCTCCGAAAAGCTCCGAAATGAAATCACACTCGAACTCGGACTTGAATAACTTGACGTAGATAATTGATTTCTTTTTGATAATTAACAATATTGCGTCAGCAAATCTGTTCATACGAACTCCTTATTTATTCTTTTCAACGCACAGTAGTATGTAAATGCTTCATGTGATCACTTCTACTCCTGGACAAATATAAAGTAAAGGCACCTATATAAATACTCCTGCCACTTAATTCTAGCTAATAAACTAGTGAGTGGAACAAGTGGCAGCATCCCAAAAGTTGTTAACAGTGTGTTGTCCAACCCCTCCTCTCCCACGTGGAGTGGAGGTGGCATTATTGAAAGAATATTCTTACCCCGTTATATATATTCGGGTATTGCATAGGTTCGTGGTAAAATAAATATAGCTTTTTAAATATACCATAATTAATAGAAAATCATTTCAAATAAAACCCACTATATTATAATAATAATTTTTAACATAACTAAATTTACTATCTCCGTTAAAATATTACAATGTATAAAACCTTATAAAATAAATACATATACAATTATATCGTAACAAAAATATTTTTCATAAACCTTTAAAATATTTTAAAAAGGTAATAATAATATAACTTTTTTACCAAATTCAACTTCTAAATAAAATATTTTCAAATGCACGCGATGTTAATAAAATTCTTAAATTTAAGTTCGCAATTCACCATCGCACGATTTTGATACTCAAGAACTCTCTTGGAACCCTCCCTTATGTTTTCTCACTATTTCAAAACTGAATTGGCATTTTAAAACGTGAAGTTGAGGCTTAAATCGAGTTCGACCCGACCCGTTTCGTGACCCGTTTCGCAACCCATTTTCTGCCAGACAGTCCGCGGTAAAATAGTCATAACTTTTTACTCTGCGATCAGTTGGACGTGAGGTTTTGTGCGTTGGAAACTAGACTCGTAGACCTTCGATTTGGTATTTCGGGGGACTTCTAACTCTTTATATATTGAGAGAAAAGCTCTGAGATATTTTACCCAAAGTTCAGAAAATTTATTAAAGAACTTACGATAACTTTTGCCGACTTGCTTGACTTCAAAACTTATAATGCGACCAAACAAATGGACCCAACACCAAAATACCGGTCCTGACAAGCCTTAAGTGACTTGGGGCCGCTACAAACAAGCTCTAACGGTTCAAGGAAAACGTATACGTGGAAATAACCGGAAGGGTCATTACATCATCCACTACTAAAAAGGACTTTCGTCCTCGAAAGTCAAGGTCAAAGGGGTACCTGAAGGCTAAAATAGCTGCGGATACTGATCCCACATATATCTCTCAGTCTCCCAGGTAGCCTCCTCAACTAGACGGTGCCTCCACTGAATCTTAACAACCGGGATCTCTCGAGACCTCAATCTCCTGACATCTCTGGCCAAAATAGCTGCTGGCTCCTCAACAAAGGCTAAACCCTCACCCAACTGAACTGAATCCCACTGTAACACATGAGACTCATCTGGGACATACCGACGCAACATCGAAACAAGAAATACAGGATGTATAGCTGAAAACATCGGAGGCAAGGCTAGCTGATAGGCAACACTACCAACCCTCTGAAGAATCTCAAACGGCCCAATGTACCTGGGGCTAAGCTTGCCCCGCCAACCAAATCTCATCACGCCCTTCATGGGCGATACACGGAGAAACACCAAGTCACCGACACAAAACTCTAAGTCATGAAGCCTACGATCAGCATAACTCTTCTGCCTGCTCTGAGCTGCCTGAAGTCTGTCCTGAATCACTCGAACTCGGTCTAAGGAATCTCAAAGCAAATCTGTGCTCTGTGGCCCAGCACTAAAACCATCAAACCAACCTACTGGTGATCTGCAATGCCTGCCATACAAAGCCTCAAAAGGTGCCATGCCGATATTCGAATGGAAGCTGTTATTATAAGCAAACTCTGCCAAGGGAACAAACTGATCCCAAGAACCTCCAAAGTCAAGAACACAGGCCTGAAGCATGTCCTCCAGAATATGAATGGTCCTATTGGACTGTCCATCTGTCTGAGGGTGGAAAGCGGTACTAAGATGAACCTCTGTACCCAAATCTCGCTGAATAGCCCTCCAGAACTGAGATGTGAACTGAGTGTCGTGGTCTGAAATAATAAAAGTTGGGACCCCATGCAACTGAACAATCTCACGAAGGTAGATCTGAGCTAACCTCTCTGCGCCATTAGAAGTCTGGACCGGCAAGAAATGTGCTGACTTAGTCAGCCTATCAACAATCACCCATATGGAATCAAACCCATGAGAGGTATGAGGCAAACCAACAACAAAGTCCATAGTAATCCCTTCCCACTTTCACTTTGGAATGAGAAGTCGCTGCATCAAACCACCAGGTCTCATGTGCTCGAACTTAACCTGCTGACAGTTCAAGCACCGAGATACGAAATCCGCTATATCCTGCTTCATACCACTCCACCAGTAAAGCTGTCTCAAGTCTCTATACATCTTTGTTGTGCCAGGGTGAATGGAGTATCTAGTACAATGTGCCTCATGAAGTATCAACTGAATAAAATCACTAATCGTCGGAACACAAAGGCGACTATCAAACCTCAGAACCCCATCTGAATCTAGAGTAGCCCGACTGGTCTCACCCTGAACAACCCTATCACGAAGGTCACACAACTGCTGATCCTCAAACTGACGGCTCTAAATCTGATCAATCAAAGTAGAACGAACCTTAACACTGGCGAGAACTCTGCTAGGATCCGACAAGTCAAGCCTAACCAAACGGTTAGCCATGTACTGGTTGTCCAAGGCCAACGGTCGCTCTGAAACTGAAAGAGAAGCTAGGCTACCCATACTCACTGCCTTCCGGCTCAAGGTATCCGCTACCACGCTTGCCTATACAGAATAGTGAAGTCACAGTCCTTTAGTAACTCGACCCATATCCTCTGTCTCGAGTTCAACTCTCGCTGACTCGTGATATACTGAAGACTACGGTGATCGGTGAAGATCTCACAGTGAACCCCATATAGGTAATGCCTCCAGATCTTGAGCGCAAAAACTACTGTCGCCAACTCTAAGTCATGAGTGGGGTAGTTGCGCTCGTGAACCTTCAGCTGCCTCGACGCATATGCTATTACTCGACCCTGCTGCATCAACACACAACCAAGACCAAACCCACAAGCATCACAATACACGGAGAAGCTCTGACCCTCAATCGGCAAAGTCAAAACTGGAGCTGAAGTCAATAAGGCCTTAAGCCTCTGGAAGCTATCCTCACACTGATCCGACCACTGAAATGGGACATCCTTCCTAGTCAGCATAGTCAAGGGTGCTGGCTATGGAAGAAAATCCCTCAACGAACCGTCTGTAGTAACCTGCTAACCCAATAAAGCTGCGGACCTCAGTAGCAGTAGTAAGTCTAGGCCAATCACAAACTGCAGAAATCTTTCCCGGGTCAACCCTAATCCCATCCTTAGACACCACGTGCCCTAGGAATGCAACTGACTCAAGCCAAAACTTACACTTTGAGAACTTGGCATAAAGCCGATGATCTCTCAAAGTCTGGAGTATAACCCTCAAGTGCTGCTCATGCTCATCCCTACTACGTGAGTATACTAAGATGTCGTCTATAAAAACTATCACAAATGAGTCCAAATACGGGCTAAGAACCTTGTGCATCAAGTTCATAAAGGCTGCGGGGGCATTAGTCAACCCAAAAGACATCACCAGGAACTCATAATGGCCATAACGTGTCCTGAATGCTGTCTTAGGGATGTCCTCCACCCTAATCCTCAACTGATGGTAGCCAGACCTCAAATCAATCTTCGAAAACATGACTGAACCCTGAAGCTGGTCAAACAAATCATCAATCCTCGGCATCGGATACCTATTCTTCACTGTCACCCTATTCAGCTGCCGATAATCAATACACATGCGCATCGACCCATCCTTCTTCTTCACGAAGATAACAAGAGCACCCCAAGGTGACACACTAGGTCTAATAAACCCCTTAGCTAACAGATCCTGGAGTTGCTCCTTAAGCTCCCTCAGCCGGAGCCGGAGCCATACGGTAAGGAGAAATAGAAATAGGCCTAGTGCTCGGCTCTAGCTCAATAGCAAAATCAATATCTCTCTCAGGTGGAAGGCCTGGCAGGTCGGTAGGAAACACATCGAGGAAGTCTCTAACCACAGGAACAGACTCAGGAGAAGTAGGGTCAGCACTAACATCTCGTACATATGCTAGATAAGCTAAACACCCACGAGAAATCTAGCATATCCAAAACCACACGGTGAGGGGATAACCAGTCCATGCCCAATATCACATCAAAATCTAGCATATCAAGAATCATCAAATCACCCCAAATCTCTGAATCACCAATAGATAGCGTACAGGATCTCACAATCTGATCCACTACTAAAGAATCTCCTACTGGGGTCAAAACAGAAACAGGAACAAATAATGGCTAACTAGCCAACCCCAAACAAGGTACAAAGTCAGAAGATACATTTGAACAAGTGGATCCAGGATCAAATAAAGCCATAGCAAACTGATGGCACACAGAAATCGTACCCGTAATCACAGCATCTGAGGCCTCTGCCTCTGGTCTCCTAGGGACCGCGTAAAACTGACGACGACCTCCTCCTGCCCGACCGCCATCCTACCACCTACTCTGCCACGTGGAGCACCACCTCTACTCTGATGACCACCCCCTCTAGCCGGAGGCTGAACTGCTCGTAAAGGCTTGGCCAACTGAACTGTACCCTGCTGAGGGCAATCTCTAGCAAAATGACCCATCGCACCACAATTAAAACAAGCCCCTGATGGCCTACTCAGTCGAGATGAACCAGCAGATCCCGTATGACCACCATGACCTGATGCCCCAGAAACTGTACCCCTCGAAGACTGGCCGCTATAGCCCTGATGGCTGCTCTGACCCTGCTTGAACTGGGTACTACCAAAAGTCTGAAGGGAAGCCTGAACCGGTCAGCTGGACTGACCCTGGTACTGTTGTGGCTGATAACTCCGGCTCCACTGGCCAGAACCTCTACC